>JAVJIF010025192.1:0-65203 GCA_038442645.1 Agave tequilana | reverse complement strand
AGATAAGGTGGGGATTTCATCACCCTTCCTTGGCCCACAAATCATCTCCGTCACACTCACAACCCTAACCTTAAGTAAAATTTGACTAGACGTTGGCCCAAGGTTAACTCGGACTCACTAGGAGATTGACCGAAGGAGGAAGTTGTTCGAATCAACTCTTGCCAAATCGGTATCTAGGCATGGGATTGAGGCCGAAAGCCCGAAGATCGGTGGTTATTTAATTAAGGAACGTCTTTGATGGAAAACCTCCCACCGGTCTTGCCACCTACCTGGCCGATTAACTTGTGGTTAAGGTCGATAATAGACCTCTTAAGGACAGTCTAAAGTGAGTAGTCGTCTAGGTCAAGGCTTACCCTAGAATAGGAATTTTGTTTGTTTTCTTTTTTTTATTTTTTTTGATTGATTGGGTGAACTTGTTTGCTATTGTGCATGTCCGCTTGGTCGAGAGACCCACTTACATCCAGGCTAACTAGAACTAGTTCACCACCCGAGCAAAGCCCGACTCACACATGGCACAACCACTGTCACTCCAAGATAGGTTCTATCCTATTAGGACCTCTCTTCCTTCTTGCATCAAGCTTACCGATGAAGGTGTTGACCAATTTGAGCTTAAGCCATAATACATCACCACTCTTCCCAATGTCATGGACTTGAATCTGAGGATGCATACTTCTTCATAAGGGAATTTGAAGAAGTATGTCTAATGATGAAGATACCCAAGTTAGGAGAAGATGCCATCAAACTAAGGTTTGTCCCCTTTGCTTTGAAAGACTTAGCAAAGAATTGGCTCTACAGTCTAGAGGCTGGTTCAATATCTTCGTGGGATAATTTCGTTAAGCCTTCTTAAAGAATTTTATCCCGTCTACAAGACTGCACTGATTAGGAAAAGCATCTTACAGTTTAAGCAAACAGCCAATGAACCTTTTTGGAAATATTTCGAACGTTTTAAGGACCTCCTTGCCCAATGCCCTCACCATGGGATAGAGAAATGGCGACTTTGCCAAGTTCTATATGATGGATTAGAATATCAAACTAAAACGCTGTTAGAATCCATGTGCCAAGGAGGATTTCTGCAAAAGAACGAAAGTGAAGGATGGTTATTATATGAAGAATTAGCTGATAATACCATCCAATGGGAACCAACTCCGGAAAAATTTAGGACTAATGACCCTACTTCTTCTAAAGGAGGTATCCATTCCATTGAGGCCAACATAGCAACCGATGCTAAGTTAGCTGCTGTAATGCGAAGACTAGAAGCTCTTGAAATTAAAGAACCAGTCTCTATGAACCAAGTCAGCCCAACACCTTCGGCGAGCTGTACTTATTGCCAAGATATGAACATGTGTTCGAGGAATGTCCAGTCTTTATCGCGCATCAAAGCTTGCCCGAAAAATGAATGCAGCCTTCACAAGGCCCGCCAACAACCATATTCGTCCACCTACAATCCCGGTTGGAGAAATCATCCCAATTTTTCATGGGGCCCAAGCAACAATGATCAAACTAGGCCCAAATTCTCCAACAATTTCCAAAATCCGCCCTATCAACAAAATTTCCCTAGTCAAAATCCTCCACCATCTTTCCAAAACTCACAAATGGAGACAAGACTCTCAAATTTGGAAAAAAGGTGGACACTCTAGTTAAAAGCCATGATTCGCTGGCTCAAGTCTTGACCAGGATAGAGATCCAAATGAATCAACAAGAAAGACAAAGGGGAACTCTACTAAGTCAACCATTACCAAACCCTAGGAATCCTAGGCAAGCCAATGACGCTCAAGACCAAAACCACTGTAATTTGGTTCAACACTAAGATCGGGGAAACAAGTTGATAATCGTGTATCCATGCCAAGGATCCATCTCAGTCATCCATTCCATCTAGCTCCACTCATTCTCCACCCAGCTCCAATGAAACTGAAGTTGAAAAGTCAGTAGGACAGGTGCACCAGCCTATAGCCCCATTTCCAAATAGGCTTAGAAGCAACAACAATGCACATATGAGGAAACTACTAGAGGTGTTCAATCAAGTTAGGCTCAACATCCCACTTCTTGATGCAATCCAACAGGTCCCTAGTTATGCCAAATTCCTTAAGGACATGTGCACCAAGAAAAGAAAGACTAATGTGCCTAAGAAGGTTTTTCTAGCCACTAATATTAGTGAGCTATTGTCCAAACCAGATCCCAGTTAAGTACAAGGACCCTGGTTGCCCCACCATCTCTTGCAACATAGGTCGAGCTGAAATCAATCGAGCACTCCTCGATTTAGGAGCTAGCATTAATTTGCTCCCTTTCTCCGTATATCAACAACTTGGATTAGGTGAACTCAACCCAACCCAAGTTACTATTCAGTTGGCTGATCGCTCAATCAAAGTTCCTAAGGAGAGATCAACGATGTCCTCATACGGGTGGGAGAATTCATTTATCCCAGTTGATTTCAATTTTTAGAGACACAACCTGTGTCTAATCCTAGGTCCCAAACCCCCGTCATCTTAGGACGACCGTTCCTAGCAACCGCAAATGCAATCATAAATTGTAGAAACAGATCCATGAGATTGACTTTTGGGGATATGACCAAGGAAGTCAATGTTTTCAACTTAGGAAAGCATCCCTACGATACGACCGACCAACCCTTTAAGGTTAACTTCATTGAAAATATGACGAGTGAGCACAATGAGGAGATCACACTAGAGTCAGAGGAAGAGAAAGACTTAGAATCAAGTGATCTCAACCTTGATGAGATCGAATGGGCAGCAAATCCTAGTTCTATAGAGAAGGGAAATTCAAGCTTAACACCTCCACCCATCGAGCCACCTCCTTCATTGGAGTTAAAGGCCTTGCCTAAACATCTTAAGTACGCCTACCTAGGTGAACAAGAGACGTTACCGGTCATAGTTGCATCCAATTTGACTAATAGGCAAGAGGAAGACCTAATGGCAACCCTTAGGAGACATAGGGAAGCCATTGGTTGGACTATGGCAGATATCGATGGACTGAGCCCTACGATAGTCCAGCATCGAATCCATCTAGAGGAAGGGGTTAAACCAAAGAGGGATCCACAACGTAGGCTAAACCTACTTATGCAAGAAGCTGTACAAGCCGAAATAGTGAAACTGTTAGATAATGGGATCATTTATCCCATTTCCGATAGCGAATGGGTTAGCCCAATGCATGTGGTCCCTAAGAAGTCCAGCTTTACTGTGGTAGAAAATGACAAGCATGAGTTAGTGCAAACACGATTGCCTACCAAGGTTCGGGTATGCATAGACTATCGCAAGTTGAACGCCGCCACTAGGAAAGATCATTTCTCTCTCCCATTTATCGACCAAATGCTGGAAACGATTAGCCGGTCATGAGTATTACTGTTTCTTGGACGTTATTGAGGGTATAACCAAATCCCTATAGCCCCGGAGGACCAAGAAAAGACAACGTTCACGTGCCCATTTGGGACATTTGCCTATCGTCGAATGCCTTTCAGCCTATATAATGCCCCCGCCACATTCCAACGTTGTATGTTAAGCCTTTTTTCTGATATGGTCGAGCACTTCTTAGAGATTTTCATGGACGACTTCTCCGTCTATGGAAATTCGTTTGACAATGTCTCCATCACTTGGAGCTAGTGCTGAATAGGTGCACCGAAAAGAACTTGACCCTCAATTGGGAAAAGTGCCACTTCATGGTGCAGCATGGGATTGTCCTAGGTCATGAGATATCTAGGGAAGGGATCAAAGTAGACAAGGCTAAGGTGGAGATCATAGCCAAACTTCCAATTCTACGATGTGTGAAGGACATTCGGTCTTTCTTAGGACACGCTGGGTTTTACCGTAGGTTCATTAAGGATTTTAGCAACATTGCTAGACCCTTACAAACCTTCTAGCTAAAGACGTGCCCTTCATCTTTGACGATAGGTGTAATAGTGCATGGGAAAAGTTGAAAGTGGAACTTATTTCTGCACCTATCATCTCACCTCCGGACTGGTCCAAACCTTTTGAGATCATGTGCGATGCCTCAGATTTTGCGATAGGCGCTGTCTTAGGACAGCGTAAGGATAACAAGCAGCATGTGATCTACTATTCGAGTAGGACGCTCAATGACGCCCAAATGAACTATACTACAACCGAGAAGGAATTCTTGGCAGTAGTGTTCGCTTTGGAGAAATTCCGCCCATACCTACTTGGGACAAGACCACGATTTTCACCGACCATTCTGCACTTCGATACCTAATGCTAAAAAAGATGCAAAGGTCTGACTCATTCGTTGGATCCTTCTCCTTCAAGAATTCGATCTCGAAATGAGATAAAAAGGTGTTGAAAATGTTGTCGCAGACCATCTCTCTCGTGTGCCAAACGCACCTTCCGACGAACTTCCCATCAATGACAATTTTTCTGATGAACAACTTCTAGCCATCTCTAAGGAACCATGCTTTGCTGACATAGTAAATTACTTAGTCACAAACCAAACACCACCTAATTGGTCAAAACAGGATAGATACCGATTCTTGTCTCAAGTCCGGTATTACATGTGGAAAGATCCTTACTTTTCAAATATTGCAGCAACCAATTATTAGGAGATGTGTCCCGACGAGAAAACTAGAAGCGTTCTAGCCTTTTGTCATGAGTTTTCTTGCGGTGGACACTTTGGTCCCCGCAAAACTGCCGAAAAGATCCTGCAAAGTGGCTTTTATTGGCCAACTGTGTTCAAAGATGCATTCAAGTTTTGCAAAACATGCACAAGATGTCAAATGATAGGAAGAATTTTCAAACGAAATATGATGCCCCTAAATCCAATTCTAGAAGTAAAACTTTTCGATGTATGGGGCATTGATTTTATGGGACCCTTCCCTAATTCGTTTGGGCACCAATACATCTTGTTGACCGTAGATTACGTGTCAAAATAGGTTGAAGTCGTCCCTTGCAAGACAAATGACAACAAAGTTGTTGTCAAATTCTTGAAAGAAAACATCATCTCGCGCTTTGGAACCCTCGTGCCATAATAGTGACAATGAGGCACATTTTTGCAATAGAACTTTTGAAGCTCTTATGCGAAAATACGCCATAACTCACAAGTTATCTACGCCCTATCATCCTCAAACTAGTGGACAGGTAGAAGTTTCAATAGGCAAGTCAAGCTTATCTTGGAGAAAACCGTGAATCAGAATAGGAAGGACTGGTCCACCAAATTGGTGGATGCCCTATGGGCATATAGGACTGCCTTAAGACGATTCTAGGAATGTCTCCCTACAGATTAGTCTTTAGAAAGGCTTGCCACCTTCCTGTTGAGCTAGAGCACCGGGCCTTATGGGCAATTAAGCAGCTGAATTTCGATCTAGATAAGGCCGGTGAGCTTCGGAAATTGCAAATTTCTGAACTAGAGGAATTGAGGAACGAAGTATATAACAATGCGAAAATTGCGAAGGATAGGGTTAAAGTTTTTCATGATAAGTTCATCACGAGAAAAACTTTTGTCCAAGGACAAAAAGTTTTACTCTATAACTCTAGACTTCATCTCTTTCCCGGCAAGTTAAAATCAAGATGGATAGGGCCCTTCATTGTTAAGACTGTGTTTCCACACGGAGCCATAGAGATCTACGACCCGAAAAATGGCAATACATTCAAGGTAAATGGTCAACGTCTTAAAATCTTTTTGGAATCAGTACGGAAGTAAATGCAGCCATGGGTCTTTTTGACCCACTGTATCGGTAACTATATCTTTCTGCCAATTCATGCATCCATGCATTTCATTCACACATTAGGGACAATGCATGAAACAAGTGTGGGGGAAGGGTATGTAAAGTAAAAAAAAATTTAAAAATTATAAAATATAAAAAAATAAATTTTTTTCTTTCTTTTTCTCTTTATTTATTCTATCATAACAAAAAAAATTAATAATAAAAATAAAAATAAAAAAATAAAGATAAATAATATATAAAAAAAGGACAATATATTGACTTATCTTTTGAAAGAAATCTAAGTTAGTCTTAAGAATTAGGAAAATCATGATTAGGATTTCTAAAAACTTGGTCAAAATAAATAAATTGTTAATTTTTAGTATAGGAGGAGAAATTGAATAAGTAATTAGTCTTGATTTTTACCCTAATAAAATGTGCATACCTAATGCATATCTAGGATTCTAAGACAAAGACCCTTGTGCCTCATATAAAAAAAAAATTCACTAATTAAGCTGGATACATGTGCCTCAAGAAGCATAAGTGTTCACGCCTAAAAGTGAGTTTATAAATAAGCGTCCTTAGTTTTGTGGCCTAGTTCACTCGAATTTGAGTCCGAGGGGTATTTTCTCACCCGATGCCCTAAAACTAACCAGTTTGGGAGTCATCGACTTTAAGTTCGCTACATGGGTGGATTAGAAAGCCTAAGAAAACTAAGAAATATCATATGTATTAACACATCTAATAGTCAATTAGTTAGGTATGAGGGCCTCAAGAATCCTTGATACTTACACGAAAGAAAATTAGATGAGTTATATATATTAAAAATATAATCATAATAATAATAAAGAGTCATGAGAATCCAAGTTAAGGAATCCTAGATTCACAAGGGTGCATATGACTTTTGGTAACGAAAAAGACTATACAAAAATTCAATTTTGATCCTTACCTAAAATGGATAACAATTTAATTTATAAAGACTAAGTTTAAGAATGAATAAAAATGATAATCCTAAAACTTATAGACTACTTAATCTCTTCAAATATATTTCAAATATTTTCCTTTTTATGGATTTTGTGGGTGTAATCCGCTGAAAACCCTCACGAGACAACAGTCGTCCTCTAGGGTAACCTAGGGGTTTAACGGCTTGTTGCACATGCTAAGTGCAACCATGATTCCTACGAAAGTGAGTTAGCTAGATTAGTTTTTCTTTTTCTTTTGATTTTTACTCGAGGAGGAGCAAAAAGATAAGTGTGGGTGTGATAGGTAGTAAAAAATGCATTATTGTCATCACATTTACTATCACATTTTCATATTTATTCATATAATCATGCACTATTACTAATATTTTGTTATTTAATGTGTGCAGGCCTTGAGTGTTTATTTAAATAAATAATAAAGACTAAATGAAGCCCAAAAGCCCATGTCCAAGCCCAAGTGCAAAAGTGCAATTACAAGACGTCAAAAGTGCAAATACAAAGTGCAAATGTTGCAAATACTAAAAAGAGGGAAAGGATAGAATTCTATTCAACCCTAAAAGCTTGGTGGATGAGGATAAATAAGAGTGCAAGGATGAAGTTCGTTTTAGAAGAGATTTGGATCTAGGGTAACTTGCTTCCCAAGTTATCCCGAAAATTCAAAATAAAGAGTTGAGATGACAGATCCAGACGGATATACCCAGATGGACGGACCAGAGGAGGCCACGCGCGAAAGCGCGTGGCCAGCCGACAATACTTGGCCGCGAAAACGCGGCCAAAGCCGCGTTTTCGCGGCAATCTGGGTGAGACTGGGCAACTGTTTTCATGGAGGAATCGTACTGGGACTCTACATCCTTCTGCACTATAAATACCCCTGCAGACGTAACAGAGAGGGCCATCTAGAGATGAGGAGATTTGGGTTTCTTTAGCTTTTCTTTAAATTTCTTCAATTTGTAATTTCGTTTTGAGCACATTGTGGAGAAAGAAGGAGCTTTGTATTTGGAAGACATTTTCGAATAAAGGTTACCTCTTTTGCCATTTAATTCTTGTCATTTAATTTTGTCTTTGCTCTGTGATCTCTTTTTGATCTGTGATCTCTTGATTCGTTTTGTTTTTCTTTCTTTCACAATTCTTCTTTAAGCAAAATAAAAAAATAAAAAAATAATAAAAAAATGATTAACTTATTCTTTAGTGTGGTTTGCTGATCTCTTAAGCAATCCTAGGGCAGTTAAGAAATTGAATAGATTGATGATCAATTTTTAGAAACCTAGGTCTAAGATTGCTTTTCTTGAAGATTAGATTGATAGCTAATTTTTCTAACCTAGATTGCATACTTAAACAACTCTTCATAACTTCATCTTAAGTACTTAGACAACATAACTTTAAGATAACACTTTTCTTATACTGTACTTAGAAGTTAGGATGAATCTTTTTTGAGTTTTTGGTAATGCAAACTAGTTAGATTTTAATATCATCTTTTCTTGCTTGAATCTTTTCTAATAAACCTAGGGTAAATCATATGTATCTCAAGATGACATTCAACATCCAAGACTTGCATTATGGGTTGTGGTAGGTGATCAGTAAAACTACATCTCTCCAATCATATATATTTCAAATCTAATCTCTCTTTTGTCTTATTTGAAGCATACAGAGAAATCGTCCGAAAAGCTTGCATCGCATCCTTCCCTGTGGATCGACCCGCTTTGGCCCTTGCTGCAGAGGATAGCATTGAGACTGAGAATCCTAACCTTAATCTTTTTCTTTACAATATTTTCAATTTCAATCACCCGTACAGCCCAGCCTGTAGCAGATCTTAAAATTCTGCCAGGGCAATCCCGCCATTTTACTCCACCAATTTGTATCGGTAGAATGGACCCATCCGGCAGAATAAAATTCTGGAGGAACGTCGCCCCCGCAAGGTCGCTGCGAGCAGAAGGGTCTGTCCCATCGGGTACTTAGCTTTGACCAAGCCAGGCTGCAACCCTAGCATATTCCTTCCATTGCCAACGGTGTAGGCTTCGTGGGCACCTATCTTGCCCCAGATGACTCCACAGAAGGGCCTGACCAACTCTCAATCCATTGTCTGACACACGAAATGTGTTGTAGATAGGCCAAAGGATACATCCGGTCTATACTTGGGAGGAAGAACCTTTTGCTACCAATTTGGCGAAGCAATTTATAGTCCCTGTCATACAAAGTAGCTTCATCCTCTTAAATTGAGTCACCGAAGAAGAAGTTGGGCTTCCTCAGCAGAGTACGAGAGTCCGACTCGAACTGGCCATCAGAAATGATCTCCTGAAGGGTCAGCATATTGGCATTGCAGGTCTGATTCCTTTGCTCCTTTGACCTACTAGTAGTCATGGGAGCAGTCCTTTAGAGAATGAAGATCAAGTTCGGATCAGCGCCACCTCCATGTCCAAAGTGGCATTTCTTGGACAGGGGATCTGAGGAGTATCGCACTGTAAAAAGAACAACACATAGTCAGAAATCTAAAAAAAAACTAAGTGTTGAAGCTCAGACGCAGGATTGAGTTTAGACGCAGAGATCAACGAAACCAGTATTTAAACTCAAAGACATAAGGCTCGCATGAAGCCTGCGTTTTAAATTCCACAACTTAGAAATTTCTCTAAGTGTTGGACACAGACGCAAGGCTCAGTGAAGCCCGCGTCCAGCCTCAGGGACGCGAGGTTTATTGAAATTCACGTCTGAACTCCCCCACTTAGAAAAATTCTCTAAGTGTTGGGATCAAATGCAAGGCTCAATGAAGCCCGCATTCAACAAGCAGATATGGACTCAAGTTGATGAAGCGAAGATGTGAAGGTCATCAAAACCGTGTCTTGCCTACCAGTACAAGAGCCGCATCTGAATATCAAAAACACGGGCGTGTGCCTCGTATTGGCGGTTCGGTTCAGAAAAGACTTAGAGTTAAGATAACTCTTCAAGTTCCTTAATGGTGAAAAACCAGTTCAAATATTTTTTTTACCTGAAATGGGGGTTCCTGCATGGAAGAGCCGCCCATTTGAACCTCTAGAGCAACAACGCTCGACGACGAAGCCACAAGTTTTGTTTTTGGAGCCATTTCAATCGTGAATTCTATGTAAAAGAAGGAAAAAAAGAAGAAGCTCTAAGTTTTTCTTAAAAAGTTCTGAAAGTTCTCGACGCAGGGCTCAGCGGAGAAGAAAAAGAGTCTAATGATGACTCTTGAATGACTGATGTCTTTTATAGACACAATAATCCACTAAGACACGTGACACATATTTCGAGCCAAATCTCCGCCTGACGCGTGGCAATGCGCCTGAAATGTGACCTCGTGTAATAAGAGAATGACATCTCTTCAAGCTCCGCACGATGCATGGCAATGCGCCTCAAACGTAAAACTCGCATTTTAAGAGAATGACGTCCCTTCAAGCTCCGCCATACACGTGACAATGCGCCTCTCTAAAGAGGGACCACATCTCCACCTTGAAGTCTTCGTTACTTAAGAAAAGTGAAGGCTACGTCTCCACTTCAAAGACCGCGCCTTTTCAGTATTCTCTAGTTCGCGTCTTGGCAAAACAGCAGAGTTGCGTTTCTTCAACAATGAGAAGTCTGCGTCTCCATCTTGAAGTCTGCGTTACTTCAACAAAGTGAGAGCTGTGTTTCCACTTTGATGTTCATGTCTCTCCAATAAATGATAGTCGCATTTCTACTTCAGATGAGGTCCTTTCCCTAAGGCAATATGATCTCTATGTTTACATGATCTGCGTTTAGTCTTTACTTCTGCAATCAGTTCAACAGTACACTAGCGAAAGCAAGTTACTATTTTTTCTAGTTCAACACTATACCAATCACCAACTCAGAGCACCGAGGAGGTTTGCACCGTGTATCCAGACACTCACAATGATCATTTCTGACAGCTTCAAAGAGTTTAACAGTATACTCACGAAGACCAAAATTCTGACAAGATTGAGCTCAAGGTATCCCAGAAGATTGCCAGTCCAATCATGAGAGGTTACTGCCAGCAGAAAAATTCAAATTATTTCAAAGCTCATTCCAGTCAACCGCGAAGTTTTAAAACTTTAGAGGAGGTTATGTAGACTGTCTAAAAATCACTGAGGACAAGTCATCTGAGAGTAGAGTCTATACTCCATACGTGAGGCTAATCCTAGCCGCTCGTGTAATGCCAAGACGCAAAGCTTGAAGCCCACGTCTCATCATCACTGCAGTGCCAAGACGTAAGGCTCGTAGTCAGTGTCCCAGCTTCACTGCAATGGCCAAAACGCAGGGCTCAAAACCCGCGCCCCAGCATCACTGCAGTACCAAGACGCAGCGTTCGAAGTTCATGTCTCCGCTTTCCTGAATTAGCCAAGATGCAGAGCTTTAGTCCGCATTTCAATTTCACTGCATTGGCTAAGACGCAGAGCTCGAAGTTCGCACCTCAGCTTTACTGCATTGGCCAAGACCCAGAGCTCGAAGCTCACGTCTCAGAAGCCCGCGTCTCAGCTTTACTACATTGGCCAAGATGCAGAGCTCGAAGTCTGCGTCTCAGCTTCACTGCATTGGCTAAGACGCAGAGCTCGAAGCCCGCGTCTTAGAAGCTCGCGTCTTTGCTTCATTGATTGGTCAAGATGCAAAGCTCGAGGCAACGCAATACAAGGGATCAATCTTTCCACTAAAGTCTTTTCTTGTTCTATTGCATTTTTTTTCAAGTTTTTACTTTCTTGCATTTAATTTCTACCATGTATTTTTGTTTGTTCTTTCTTCCTATTGCTAGCTAACTCACTAACATGACAAACTAACTTCTAACACTACTAACTACTAACTCTTGGGTGATTGCTAACTCATATGAATCATTGGATGTTCTATTTCTAGCCTTGCAATTTACAAGTCTTTTTCATTCCCAATGAAGATGAGTTATGTTCAATTCTTAGTAAATGCTTTGTATCCCCTCCATATGATTCATGTGTGCCTCACTTAGAGCCTTATCTCTTGAACAAGTGCCTTGATGGAACATGAAGATGAATCACTTCATTATGCTAACAACTATTATACAAGTTTCTTATTTCATGCTAGCTTGATTATAACTTTGATGGACTAATGAATCTTACATTCTTGTTTAGCATACCTAAGTGTGACCACCCATGTTCCATTATTGAAAATCTCTTTAGGGATCCGATGATCCAAGGAGGCCACCTAGCCAAGCATAGATGAGAACACATCCTCGACATGGGATAACATATCGACTTGACAAAGCAAGAATACTATTTCCAATGAATCAACATGAGGCATGCATCACTCAATAAGAGCAGTAAGTTAGTAGTGTAGAATGTTAGTTAGTCATGGCTTTCTCTCTATCGTTTTTCGGAACCCTTTTATAAAACATTCTCTTTTTAAATATCACCATTTTTCATTCCGTCTTTCATTCCGTTTTTCTCTTTTTCTTTACAAAACCTACAAAGATTTTCACTCTTTTTCACTTCTTTTTTTTTTATTCTTTAAACAAAGAAGAACTTTCATTTTTCTTCTCGAAAATCTCAACATAAAAACCTTGAACGCTTCCATCGCTAACCCTCCCTGCGGATACGACCCGTCATAGATTGTGCTAGAACGGTGATTCGAAGGAGTAAAGTAAACCTTCATATACATTCAGAGTTTTGTTCATCAGTACACGGACATCAACGGTTTACTCTAAACCCTTTCTCAATACAATTACTTCTTTTGAACAAATTTTTGGCGCCATTACCGAGGAGGGTAACGGTTTTTATTGAGTTTTTGGAACTAAAACAAATTTTTTCTTCTCTGTTGTAGGTTACAGGTTAAAGAAATAGAAAATATTGACTTGCAGTGACATATAAGTTGTTTTGGGCCTCTGTACCCTCTAAATTGCCGCGTTTTCTGGCTTAGGCCGCGGACCCAGGGCAAGGAAGAGTTCACTACTAACTGGTTTTGTGCAGGTCTACTTGCTTTGCAAAAATATAGCTTGCTACAAACTTTATTTCTTGTATGCCATAACCAGGAGACTGCTAATAAACCAACAGTAAAACATTTGTTGAAAAGTTTAAAAATTGATTAGACGTTTGCATTTTAGGCACGTGTCTTTTCAATTCATTTACTTTACTGTTGAAGAGTGCTGGAGCAAGGTACGTTCACATTGCATTTCGAATAGGACTCATCTCTTGATTGATTTACATCGCTTTGAGTGGAATCTTGTTTGCATCTATTGTACACTTGCACAAACTGATTTTAAGGGCACCACCCCAATAACAAGATAAGGTGGGGATTTAATCACCCTTCCTTGGCCCAAATCACATTCTAAGCACTCCAATCCTAAGCTTTTTAATAAAAATTGATAGAAGTGGCTCCTAGGGACATCCAGACTCGATAAGAGATCAGCTGAGGTTAGAAATTATTTTTGATTCATACTCTAATAAAATCAGTGTCTAAGGTTGGGGATTAAGATGTTAAGCCTTGAAGATATCGTGGTTTGGCGTAATTAAGGGCCGTTGCTTACGCACAGATATCTCCCACCGTATTTTGTCCCTACCGGCTGATTAGCTGAGGTCGAACTCGAGCAATAACCTTCTTCGGTTCATCGAACAGTTAGGAGTCGCCTAGGTCCAGGGATCCTAGATAGCTTGTGATTGTTTTCTTTTTTCTTGTTTGTTATTTTCCTTTCTCGCTTGATTGTTTGGTGAACGTTGTCTGTGATTGTGCATGCAAGAGTGGTACCGGGATCCAATTTCAGCAAGACATGTTAGGACTTCTACACTTGCATAAACACCACTTCCTGACACAATCCAATCATGGCTAACAATACTTCTCTCCAAGATAAGTTCTACCCCATTTGCTCTTCACTTCCTTCATGCATTCTTTTATCCGAGGCAGATGGAAACAATTTTGAGCTTAAACCGCAGTTCATAAATACACTCCTTAGGTTTCATGGCCTAGAATTCGAGGACGCATTTTTCTTCATTCGTGAGTTTGAAGAAGTGTGTTTGATGATGAGAATTCCCTAACTGAAGGAAGACGCTGTTAGATTAAGGTTCATTCCCTTCACGCTTAAGGATATAGCCAAGAAGTGGCTATATAATCTGTATGCGAGTTCTATCTTGTCATGGGATGATTTTGTCAAAGTCTTTCTTAAGAAGTTCTATCCCATTCATAAAACGGCGCTCATCAAAAAAAAAACATAATACAGTTTAAGCAGGAAACAAGTGAACCATTTTGGAAGTATTTTGAACGGTTTAAGGATTTACTAGCCCAATGTCCTCATTACGGCATAGAGAAGTGGCGGCAGTGCCAAATTCTCTATGACGGACTAGACTACCAAACTTAGATACTCCTTGAGACTATGTGTCAAGGGAAATTTTTGAAGAAAGATGAGAATCAGGGTTGGGACCTCTTTGGAGCTTTAGCAGAAAAAACCATTCAGTCGGAGTCTTGCCCCGAGAAAACTAATCCCACCACTTCCAAAACTGGTATGCATTTGATTGAATCCTCTATAGCTACCGAGGCAAAGATAACACAATTGATGAAAAGGTTAGAACTGCTCAAGGCTAGGGACCGAATTCTGTGAATCAGGTCAACGTAACACCTGTGATCAATCTGGGTTGTACCTGCTGTCATGCTCTTAACACCTGTTTGAGGAGTGTCCTGTCTACCAAGCTCAAATGTATCCTGAGAATATGAATGCAGCATACACCAGACCCAACTACAATCCGTACTCCAAAACAAACAACCCGGGTGGAGGAACCATCCAAATTTCTCATAGAGTCAGTCTGGTCATGAGCAACCAAGGCAACAATTTCACACCAATATCCTACTCAGTCTCATCAACTCAGTTTCCACAAGAGTCCACCAAATTTCCAATCAAACTTCCAACATAAATTCTAGCCAACATATCAGCACCAACAAACATAGAATCATCCAGATAAAAAATTGTCAGATTTGGAAAGAATGATTGAAACCTTATCCAAAACTCAGGCCTCAATGATGAACACCCACCACCAGTCTATCAATAGGTTAGAGGTTCAGATAGGTCAACTGGCTAACTCATTAAATGAAAGACAAAAGGGAACACTGCCAAGTCAGCCATTGCCCAATCCTAAGAACCCATTCCTATTCATGAAGCTGAAGACATAGGTCCAAGTCAATGCAATACTGTTCATATTTTGAGATCTGAAAAGCAGATAGACAATCAGGTTTCTAGTCATCCTGTTCCTAATAAATCAGTGTCAACACCTCCTGTTCTTGTAACACCAACTCAGAATGATCCATCTTCAAGTTCACAACCGTCAACCTCAAAGTCCAATAACAAAGATAAAACAGATGCGCAACCATACAAGCCTATTGTACCATTCCCTAATAGGCTAGCAAATCAAAAGACTAATGCTCAGATGGAGAAAATTAGGGAAATATTTAATCAGGTCAAGATCAATGTGCCCCTTCTTGATGCCATACAACAAGTCCCCTCATATGCCAAGTTCTTAAATAATATGTGCACCAAGAAAGGAAAGCAAATGTCCCAAAGAAGGTCTTCCTAGCATCAAACATAAGTGAGTTGCTAATTTGACCCATTCCTATAAAATATAAAGACCCAGGGAGTCCAACCATTTTCTGTATTATAGGACAGACCACGATAAATAGGGTGTTACTTGATTTAGGAGCCAACATCAATCTTCTTCCTTTTTCTGTGTATTAGCAACTCGGGCTGGGCGACCTCCGTCCAATCAGAGTTACTATACAACTAGCTGATCGATCTGTAAAGATTCCCAAGGAGGAGATTATAGATGTTCTCATACGGGTCAGAAAATCATTTACCCCATGGATTTTATTGTTCTAGAGACACAACTCGTATACAAACCCAAAAGCTCAGACCCCTGTCATTCTAGGACGACCCTTCCTTACCACCGCAAACGCAATCATCAACTTTAGGAATGGATCGATGCGTCTGACTTTTGGAGATATGACGAAAGAGGTAAATATTTTTCACCTAGGAAAACAACCTCGAGATTTGGATAATGAGTCGTTTGAAGTGAACTTAATTGAAGGATTAACAAGTGAACGTGACACGGAGATTGAATATGAGTCTGATAGAGAATTTGAATTGGAGTCTGATGACTTCAATCTTGATCAAATCATCAAATCCACAGTGGAGTAGGCAACAAATGCCACCCCTATCCTTCCCTTACACATGGAACAACCAATGATAGATCAGGTTCCCCCTTCCGAGCTTATGATTCTTCCTAGTAATCTCAAGTACTAGAACTTTGGTGCAAAGGAAGCATTCCCTGAGATAACTGTGTCCCACCTTACAAAACAACAAGAAGAGGATCTTCTTGCGGTATTAAGGGAAAATTAAGAAGCCATTGGTTGGACCATCGCTGATATAAAGGGGATCGATCTATCCATTGTGTAACACCATATTCACTTGACGGAAGATGCAAAACCAAAACGTGCCCCATAGCATAGACTAAACCCAATCATGCAGGAGGCTGTCAGAGCTGGGATTTTGAAGCTATTAGACAATGGGATTATCTATCCCATATCCGATAGCCATTGGGTTAGTCCAGTCCACACTGTGCCAAAGAAGGCAGGGCTTACCGTGATAGAAAATGATAAGAACGAATTAGTGCAAACTCGTCTTCCAATGAAGATTCGAGTCTGCATTGATTACTGAAAATTTAATACTGCCATATGTAAAGACCACTTCTCCCTTCCATTAATCGATCAAATGCTCGAGAGACTAGCTGGACATGAGTATTACTGTTTCCTTGATGGATATTCAGGATACAATCGAATCCCTATTGCTCCCGAGGATCATGACAAGACTACTTTCACCTGTCCCTTTGGAACATTTGCATACCGAAGAATGCCTTTCGCCCTATGCAATGCTCCCGCAACATTTCAACGTTGCATGCTTAGTTTTTTTCTGACATGGTGGAAAGAATTTTGAAGATTTTCATAGATGATTTCTCTATTTAAGGTGATTTCTTAGAACAATGCTTGCACCATCTTAAGCTGGTTTTACAACGATGCATAAAGAAAAACTTGACACTCAACTGGGAGAAGTGTCATTTTATAGTCAAGAAAGGAATTGTCCTAGGGCACGAAGTTTCAAACAAAGGAATTGAGGTTGATAGATCAAAAGTGGAAGTAATAACAAAGGTCCCTGAGCCAAAATGCTTAAAAGACATTAGATCATTTCTAAGGCACTCTAGCTTCTATAGAAGATTTATTAAAGAGTTTAGTATAATTGCTAGACCTTTAACGAATCTCTTAGGAAAAGATGTGCCCTTCAACTTTGATGAAGAGTGTCTACAAGCTTGGGAAGAGCTTAAGCACAGACTTGTATCAGCACCAATAATCTCAGCGCCAGATTGGACTAGGCCTTTTGAAATTATGTGTGATGCCTCCGATTATGCCATAGGCGCTATTCTCGAACAATGTACTGATAACAGGCAACACGTGATTTACTATGCTAGTAGGACGCTTAACGAGGCCCAACTAAATTACACAACGACTGAAAAGGAATTTTTAGTAGTTGTGTTTGCGTTAGAGAAATTTCGCCAATACCTACTAGAGTTTAGGACAACAATTTTCACTGATCACTCCGCCCTTAGATACTTGATACAAAAGAAGGATGCAAAGCTAGACTGATTCGATTGATACTTCTTTTACAAGTATTTGATTTGGAAATTAAAGACAAAAAGGGCGTTGAATGTGGTGGCAGATCACCTTTTGAGAATTCCAAATGCACAAATTGAGACTATATCTATTAATGAAAACTTTCGTGACGAGCACATTTTCACGATGTGTAAAGAGCCCTAGTATGCTGATATAACAAACTACCTTGCAACTGGGCGAACCCCTTCAAATTGGTCAGGTCAGGACAAGCATCGCTTTATAAGACAAATACGGTTTTTCTTTTGCGATGAACCATATTTATTCAAATATTGCCCTGACCAGATAATTAGGAGGTATCTTCCTGAGGATGAAGATCATAGTGTTTTGACATTTTGTCACGAGTTAGCTTGCGGTGGACACTTTGATCCACGAAAGACTGCTGAGAAAGTCCTTCAGAGTGGGTTCTACTAGCCCACTCTCTTTAAGGACGCTTATACCTTCTGCAAGCTCTGTACCAGATGTCAAATGACGGGTCGAATCATACGTAGAGACATAATGCCCTTTACACCAATCCTGGAGGTAGAAATTTTTGATTTGTGGGGCATCGATTTCATGGGACCCTTTCCTCTGTCTTACGGTAATCAATTCATTTTGGTAGCTATAGACTATGTCTCAAAATGGGCTGAAGCTATTCTGACTAGGACAATGACAATGAAGTTGTCATCAAGTTCTTACGTGAAAACATCATATCACGCTTCGGAGGCCCCTGTGCGATAATTAGTGAAAACGGGTGTAATCTCTGCAACCGGGCTTTTGAAGCCCTAATGCGAAAGTACTCTATCTCTCATAAATTATCCACGGCCTATCATCCTCAAACGAACGGGCAAGTGGAAGTCACCAACAGACAAATTAAACTAATATTGGAAAAAAACTGCAGGACAAAACTGATTGGTCACTAATGTTGCATATTTAATATCATATTTTCATACCTTTTTTAGAATAAAACTTTGCATTGTCTTAATTAATTGCTTAATTTATTTGCAGGCCCATTCTTTGAGGAGATGAAGAGAAATGAGCCCAAAGCCCACCAAAATTCTGAATTAAATCAGAATTAATTCACACTCACTAAATCAGGGAAAAATCAAGAGGTTGAAAACTGGTTGAGAAGAATCCTCTCAGAATCGATCGGTTAAAGCAAAGATCAAGGGATGAGATGAAGCAAGTTTGATTCAGATTCTGACTGGATACATTTTAGTATTCTAATCATAACTTTTGCTACAGAATCTCAATTCTGATGATTCAAGATGATCCAGAAAGCAGACTTACAGAGCTACAACTCTTATGTTGATCATTATCTCTAATTCTGTTATTTGATAAGTGATATTTTGCAATCAATATGCCAACAAACTGCAGATTAGAACTGAATATCCACCTCAAATCAAGTTTGAAGATAAGGGGAGTTCAAAAATTGCTAGATTTACTTATCTTCACACTCCTCTACCCTCTCCATTTCTCCTATTCACTCAAAGGCAAAAGGGACGTCAATGCAGATTAGGATTTTAGACTAGTTTTTCCATTTCTTAGCTTAGGTCTTTGTTTTTCTTTTTCATGTAATTTAGTTTTTATTTATGTAATTCTGAGGAGATCAACTTTCATCGAAGAACAAGACTGAAGCTTGAGCTAAAAGTGACAATTGGTGTAAGGTTTCATTTCTTTTCTTCGATCGTTATGTAATCAAATCAATGCTATTTCCTTGTATGTTTCTTTTAGTTCTCTTCTTCTTTTCTATTTTACCTTTCTTTTTGTACAAATGTCTTCCAAGTGAGTCTAAAAGCATCGAAAGAGCCTTGCCTTTGCGAGTGCCATCGATAGCTCATGACGATGGAATTGTGAGTCTCTCTGTATCATTTCATGCTTGCGTATCTTGATGATGTAATGTGGAAGAGACCAACACTCGACTCTTATGGGCTATGCGCTGATTGCCTCCAATTCAAGATAACATTGAAGCCAAGAACTCAAGGTAAGCTTTTGGTGAAAAGAAGGTAAATATTTGTTTTCTTTCTTTTTCATTTCTGTAAATTAAATCACCACTTCTTCCAACTCTATCATCTCCACTTCATTGTACTTAGTCGCTTTTCATCGTTTTCTGATTTTCCACCTTCTTCATCTTTCATCTTCTTCTTAACTTTAACCTTTAACTTTCTTTTTCTTTTTCTTACTTTAAAAATAGAGAAGAACTCTCGTTTTGTTTTTATAACGATTTCAATAAAACTGTAAACGCTTCCATCGCAAACCCTCCTTGTGGATCACGACCCGCATAGCCACTTGCTATAGCGGAAGAATTGAGCACTTGCACATTCCTTTCTTAAGTTCTATAATCTCGTATTTTTTGTGCAGGTTTGCCTCAATCAAATTTTGGGGCCGTTGCGGGGAGGGTAAAACGGTTTTTATTGAAATCTGAATTTTTATTAAAAATTTTTTAGAACTAAACGAATTTTCTTCTCTGTTGCAGGTTACAGGGCAATAAAAGCAGGAAATTAATATTGCAGTGACATACAAGTGGCCTTAGGCCTCTGCTCTAGAAAGCAGAGACCAAGGACCCTCTGAATTGCCGCGTTTCCACGGCAAAAGCTGCGGATCCGTGGCAAGGAAGAGTTGACTACTAACAGCTTTTTGCGGGGCTGCTTAGTTTAAAAAAATTCTAATTTGCTGCAACTTTAATTTTTCTTATATGCCATAACATAAGCCTGCTAATAATCAACAGTAAAATATTTGTTGAAAAGATAAAAAAATTGATTAGATATTTGCATTTTAGGCACGTGTCTTTTTAGTTCCTTTATTTTTTTTTACTGTTGAAGAGTGCTGGAGCAAGGTACGTATGCATTGCATTTAGCATAGGACTCACTTCTTGGTTGATTTATATCGCTTTGAGTGAATCTTACATATCTTGTACACTTGCACAAATTGATCTTAAGGGCACTAACCCATTAACAAGATAAGGTGGGGATTTGATCACCCTTCCTTAGCCCAAAAATCACATTCCAAGCACTCACTAACCCAAGCCTAACTAAAATTGAGTAGACGTTGGCCCTAGGGACATCTCGGACTCAATTAGGAGATTATCCTAAGGGGGAAAAATGTTGGAATCTAACTCCTGCAAAATCAGTGTCGAGGAAAGGGATTGAGGGCCGAAAGCCCGAAGGTTGGTGGTTATTTAATTAAGGAACGTCTTTGACGGAAAACCTCCCACCAACCTTGCCCTGACCTGGCTGATTAGCTTGTGGTTAAAGTCTACATTAGACCTCCCGTGGACAGTCTAACCAGTTAGGAGTCGTCTAGGTCCTAAGTCTACCCTAACTTAGGCTAGAATTTTTTTCTTTTTTGTTTGTTTATTTGTTTGTTTTTCTTTGTTTGTATTCTATTGTGTGATATGGACTATAATAATAATTTTTCAACTACAATAATAATCCATATTACACACAGACTTCATTTTCGGATATTACCAACCCGGCATATCATAACTTTGACCAACCTAGTGTGCCGGATTGGTCTTATCCGAATCAATATGACCCATACCCCCATCTAATACCTATAATTTCCATAATGATTTCAACTCTTCACCGAGTCAGTGGGGATTCACCTCCCCCGAGCATAATTTCCAACCACTTGCCCTCCTTCTCCACCCAGTCCACATTATGTTCAAGATTCATACTCAGTTCCACCCGTCCAAAATAGGAAACCATCAATTATGGAAATGAGTATGCGTGAGTCCAAACACAAATCCCAAAATCTGATGGACTCATAATTTCACTACCACTTCCAAGACAATTCTTCATCTTTTCATCAAAACAATGAACCTATCAACTATGAAAAGATGCTTGAAGCCATGACTCAGGCTCAAAACACTCGTAATCGTGACATAGATATGATGGTCGAATCTCTACGTTCCCACCGTCCTAATGTCACTAACCATTCTGTTAGAGCCGAAGAGTCATGTAGTTTTGGAAATCAAGATTCCATTTCAGAACAACCATTTGAACTTGCCCAAACTCCAAATTTTGAAAAAGATATTGATAGTTTGGCTAGTTTTCCTTTTCCTGAAATAGAACTTGAAAATGATTATGATCCTGAACCCCAACTTAGTGATTCAATTCTATTTCCTGATTCGATTATGACTCTGGTATCTTCACCTGACTTCAATCTTTTCCCGGAGTCAACATTGGATCCTGTACCAATTCATAAAAAATTGAATCACCCATCTTTGAGGATCATGTTGAACTTGACCAACTTTACAATTTTGAAAATCCCATGGATAAATTGGCAAGTTCTCCATTTTTTGATATTGAACTCAATGAGATATGTGACCTAGATTCTCACATATGTGATCAAGTTCAACTTTCTGAATCAATATTGACTCCTGTTGTGTTACCAAACTTGAGTAATATTTTAGAGTCAGTTTTGATTCCTCCACCTATCATTCCTGAACTGGAATCACCCACATTAAGTCACATTCCATTGTTAGAAAATACATGTGGACTAGAGTTTCAACTTCTTGACTTGGACCCGCTTCTTGAACCAATTTCGACTCCTGAACCTTTACTTGACTTAAGTCACCTTCCTGAGTCGGTATTAGTTCCTATCCTTCTTGAGTCCAAGTCAACCGTTCTATCATTTCATACTCCATTCTGGGACGAGGTGGTTGACAAATTTGACTCCGAAATTAGTTATGGAATATGGAAATTAGATGGGGTTAAATATTTCATAAAGATCCTTCATGGATTTATCTTTTTAATGGGTTATATTAAAGATATTTCTGGTGGGTTCCTCCGAGACCAAGAAAAGTTGATTGGGCTGCGTTTCGTGGACCAATCAGACCACCACCGGAACCACCACCTTAAGGTAACCTTTTCCTTCCCTTTCGTCTTTTTCATGCATCTATGCATTAATTTATACATTGAGGACAATGCATGAGATAGGTGTGGGGGAGGGTCTAACATAACTTTTCTTTTTTTAAAAAAAATAACACTTTTCTTTATTTTTAAAAAACTTTTTGAAAAATAGAAACAATATTTTGACTTATTTTTGTAAGAAATTAAGTTAATTTTAAGGAATAGGAAAATCTAAATTAGGATTTCTTATACTTGGTCAAAATAAGATTATTTGTTTGATTTTTAGAGTTAGGAAGATAATTTGTCAAAGTAATTTGGTCTTGATCTTTACCTTGATGAAATATGCACACTTTATACACTTACACACTTAGGGTTCAAAAACAAAGATTCTTATGCCTTATAAAAAATATATATATATATATAAACAAATCTAATTATTGATTAGCTAGGTGCTTTGGCCTAAGAAAGCCTTAGTATTTATGCAAAAAATAATTAGATGAGTTTGAAAAAAAAAAGAGTCTAATTATTGATTAGCTAGGTGCTTTGGCCTAAGCAAGCCTCAGTATTTATGCGAAAGATGATTAGATAAGTTTGAAAAGAAAAATCCTCTGATTAAGCTGGGTATTTGTGCCTAATAAAGCATAAGTATTCACGCCTAAAAGAGGTTCATATAATAAAATCCTTAGTTTTGTGGCCTTATTTGCTCGAGTCCTTAAGTCTTTGGAGGTGTTTTCTCACCTGGTGCCCTAAGACCGTTTGGTTTGGGAGTCATTGATTAAAGGCTCATTACATGGGCAGATTAGAAAGCCTAATAAAACTAAGGAATAATACCACACAAAAAAAGTATATATAAAAATAAATAAGGCATAAGAGTTAGAGTTAATGAACCCTTAGTCAAAATTTTCACAGTCACAAGTGCATATGACTTAGGGTAAAGTAATAGAGTAGATGAGAAGTACAATTTGACTCCTTACTCTAATTGATAACAAATTTTTGAATAGAGACTAAGTTTAGGAATGAAAAATTCAGTTTTCCTATAACTTATAGATTGCTTAGATCTTACAATTGTATTTCAAATATTTTTTCCTTTCAAAATGCTTTTCAAAAATACTAACTCTTTATTTCCCTTTCTTTATGGATTTTGTGGGTGCAATCCGCTGAAAACCCTCACGAGACAAAACTCGTCCTCTAGGGGAAACCTAGAGGTTTAACGGCTTGTTGCACATGCTCAGTGCAATCGCGCGACCTGCGAAAGTGGTCTAATAATCCTTAGTATAGTTTAGTTGTTTTGCTCGAGGACGAGCAAAAGATAGGTATGGGGGTGTGATTGGTCACTAATGTTGCATATTTAATATCATATTTTCATACCTATTTTAGAATAAAACTTTGCATTGTCTTAATTAATTGCTTAATTTATTTGCAGGCCCATTCTTTAAGGAGATGAAGAGAAATGAGCCCAAAGCCCACCAAAATTCTGAATTAAATCAGAATTAATTCACACTCACTAAATTAGGGAAAAATCAAGAGGTTGAAAACTGGTTGAGAAGAATCCTCTCAGAATCGATCGGTTAAAGCAAAGATCAAGGGATGAGATGAAGGAAGTTTGATTCAGATTCTGACTGGATACATTTTAGTATTCGAATCATAACTTTAACTAAAGAATCTCAATTCTGATGATTCAAGATGACCCAGAAAGCAGACTTACAGAGCTACAACTCTTATG
The DNA here is from genome assembly GCA_038442645.1 of Agave tequilana. Lineage (NCBI taxonomy): Eukaryota > Viridiplantae > Streptophyta > Magnoliopsida > Asparagales > Asparagaceae > Agave > Agave tequilana. Next base: position 41,353 of record JAVJIF010025192.1, on the reverse strand, counting down.
TTGATCATTATCTCTAATTCTGTTATTTGATAAGTGATATTCAGCAATCAATATGCCAACAAACTGCAGATCAGAACTGAATATCCACCTCAAATCAAGTTTGAAGATAAGGGGAGTTCAAAAATTGCTAGATTTACTTATCTTCAGACTCCTCTACCCTCTCCATTTCTCCTATAAATACCTTCACTCAAAGGCAAAAGGGACGTCAATGCAGATTAGGATTTTAGACTAGTTTTTTCAATTCTTAGCTTAGGTCTTTGTTTTCTTTTTCATGTAATTTAGTTTTTATTTATGTAATTCTAAGGAGATCAACTTTCATCGAAGAAAAGACTGAAGCTTGAGCTAAAAGTGACAATTGGTGTAAGGTTTCATTTCTTTTCTTCGATCGTTATGTAATCAAATCAATGCTATTTCCCTGAATGTTCCTTTTAGTTCTCTTCTTCTTTTCTATTTTACCTTTCTTTTTGGTACAAATGTCTTCCAAGTGAGTCTAAAAGCATCGAAAGAGCCTTGCCTTTGCGAGTGCCATCGATAGCTCATGACGATGGAATTGTGAGTCTCTCTGTATCATTTCATGCTTGTGTATCTTGATGATGTAATGTGGAAGAGACCAACACTCGACTCTTATGGGCTATGCGCTGATTGCCTCCAATTCAAGGTAACATTGAAGCCAAGAACTCAAGGTAAGCTTTTGGTGAAAAGAAGGTAAATATTTGTTTTCTTTTCTTTTTCATTTCTGTAAATTAAATCACCACTTCTTCCAACTCTATCATCTCCACTTCATTGTACTTAGTCGCTTTTCATCGTTTTCTGATTTTCCACCTTCTTCATCTTCATCTTCTTCTTAACTTTAACCTTTAACTTTCTTTTTCTTTTTCTTACTTTAAAAATAGAGAAGAACTCTCGTTTTGTTTTTATAACGATTTCAATAAAACTGTAAACGCTTCCATCGCAAACCCTCCTGCACATTCCTTTCTTAAGTTCTATAATCTCGTATTTTTTGTGCAGGTTTGCCTCAATCAAAACCGTAAGGACTGCTCCATCAAACTCATTGATGCCTTATGGGCATATCGGACTACCTACAAAACTGTCCTCGATATGTCTCCATATCGAGTTATATTTGGAAAACTCTGCCATTTGCCTGTGGAGCTAGAGCACAGTGCGCTGTGGGTAATAAAATAGCTAAATTTGGAATTAGACGAAGCCGGTGACTTGAGAAAGCTGCAGATATCCAAGCTAGAAGAGTTAAGAAATGATGCATACCATAACGCTCCGATCTCTAAATACAGAACTAAGCTTTTCCATGATAAATCCATTCATAGGAAAAATTTTGTCTCAGGACAAAAAGTTCTTTTTTACAACTCTAGACTCCACCTTTTCTCTGGTAAGCTGAAAACCAGGTGGTCAGGACCATACGTTATGCAAACTTTCTTTTCTCATGGTGCGATTGAAATTTTCGATCCAAAGAATGGTAACACGTTCAAAGTCAATGGTCAACGCCTAAAGCCATTCTTCACTACAGAGTCTGAGGCACACAATATTCTTGAACTGGTTCTTTTTGACCCAGTCTATATGTGAGCAAGTCATTCTACACTTTTCCCCGGTGTCTCTTGTAAATCATTTTGGGACCTCCCTTGTAAAAATAAAAAAAAAAAAAAAAAAAATAAATGTAATATAAAAACCAAATAATCAACAACAAAATAAATAAAAAAATGGACTTAGGTGCTAAATAGCACCTAGGTTTTCTTCTCTTTATACACTCCTTTTCCCTTTTAATTACTTAAATTTCCCTAGGGTTGTAAATTTCTAATTTCACCAAGGGCAATTTTGGAATTCACCCCTTCTCAGCCCCTTATATATACCCTCCATCCCGTCTTTCTTTCTTTACCCTACTTTCAACCTCAGATCTGAAAAGAGAGTAGTGAGCGCCAGCCCCAAATTTTTCTGAGACCCTGAATCCCTGAAAGAGCCGCGTTTGCTCGACTCGTGCCGCGCCTCCGCGGCCCTCTGGTAGATTCTGGAGTGCCGCCAACTTGCCTTACAGTCGTTGCAGTCTGTAGATCTCCGATCTACTATCTGATCATCTGCTCATGCTATGGATTGCTCTCTGCAATCTAATTTGGTTTCCCCACACGTAATCCGGGGGAGATTTGCGTATCTCTTTCCTCTGCTTTGTATTATTCATCATGGCACCATCCATCTTTGCTATAAAAGATTTTGCAAGGATTTTTAGTGATGTAAATGGTTATGGCCGTATCTTTTTGGATCATATTCGTGCATGGAATTAGTATAAATTAGTTTATGATAACTCCGATCACGAGGATTACCATTGTCCCGAGCTTGTCAAGATCTTTTATAATTCCATTGACCAATCCTCTATCAATCTTGACATAAACCAATTCTTAGTGCACATGCCCACTGGGGACATTGTTATCACGCTTGCTCTATTGGAGTAATTCACGCACATCCCTAGCAAACCCCACCATCGCGACCCCCTGCAATTAATTGACTATAAGACAGTCATGGGGGCTCGCTGTACCGAGCAAGATAGGGGGCTCAAAACTAGTACGACATTTCGAAACATACATTGCGTTGGATGCTTGATCCAACGCAACATATTAGGGCTTGATCATACGACATCCTTCAACAGGCCGGTGCTACAGATCATTAACGACCTCATGACAAGGCAGCACACTATCTGCATTAATAAGACCATCTTTCATAGTATCCTCACCAACTCCTTGCACACACGCGGTGCAAAGTACTCGCACCCAGTTTTGATCACTCGTCTGTGTAGGACCTTCTTACCAGATGCAGTCTTTGACTCTTATGATAGGATGTTTGTTGCACCTGAGAGGGCGACTAGCGCTTACAATAGTTGTCTCCATGTAGTCTGGACCCCTAGTATCTAGTCCGAAGATGCCTCGGTTGAGTCCTCTTCGGAGGAACTTTTGGAGGATGAGGATGATCCGGCTTTCTAGCAGCAAGACCCCCCAGCTGATTCATGTGACTTAATTTCTACCATTTGGTAAGGCATGAAGAAGATATTTCGGGGGCAGGTTAGACTATGGAAACAGGTCGAGGAGCAGACATCTCGCTTGGACCGCATCGAGAAGGGTCGTAGACCCTTCGTAGTCGGCCGGACCAAGCACCACCGCTGGTCCGAGCCGCAGGAGGGGATGACACCTTTTCTTCACCTATTTCATGCGTTTATTTTATTTGCATACATTGGGGACAATGCATGAGATAGGTATGAGGGGTAGATACTAACATAGGATTTTTCTAGCTTTTCTAAGATTTTCTTTTAGATTTTTCTTTTAGGTTTTTCTCTTCTTATATTTTTCTTCTTGGTTTTTTCTTTTATTTTAGATTTTTCTTCTAGGTATTTTCTTTTATATAAAAACAAAAAAAATATTTTCTGTGATCCATTTTTGAAAAGAATTAACTTGATCTTAGGAATTAAGGAAATTCTAAACTGGGATTTCTTAATATAAGTCAAAATAAGAAGTATTGTTGTATCTTTAGTTTAAGAAAGAAAAGAATAGAAAGATAGCTAGATTTTGAACTTTTCCAAAGCACTATATACACTTACATATTCAGGGATTAATCAAGGAGTTAGTAATTTTGTTTACATTTATATATATAAAAAAATATACATATCACAATCATAATCAAAATAAAAACTTGATCACTAATTAAGCTGGTTAGTTGTGCCTTAAGAGGCATGACCAGTCACGCCTAAAGGTGGTTGAGTCCTTAGCATTCGTGGCCTAGTTTACTCGAGTCCTTGGACCTTAGGGATGTATCTTCATCTGGTGCCCTAAGACCATCTGGTCTGGGAGTCATCGGTAAAAGGCTCGCTACATGGGTAAATTAGAAAGCCTAATGAAGCTAAGGAAATAAATGTAAATATATAATAACATATATATAAAAAAAAGAGAAAAAGAAAAAAATTATTAAATATATATATAAATAAATGCACTATAGTCTAAGAAAATTTCTCATACATATAGATGTATATATGTTAGGCCAGATACAAAATCCAGTTCTCTATCTATTCTTAAAAACTTAACCTAAGTTGAAAACGAAACTTCAAATGGAAACTTATAAAAAGAAGGAAAAGTTTAAGGCAACCTGAAACCGATAGATCACCGGAATTCTTGAAAAAAATGGATTATAAACTTTTTTCTTTCTTTTTTGTAAAAATCACTAACTTTTTCTTCTTCTTGGGATTTTGTGGGTGCAATCCGCTGAAAACCCTCAGGAGACAACACTCCTCCTCTCGGGTAACCTAGAGGTTTGACGGCTTGTTGCACGAGCTCAGTACAATCGTGTCACCTATGAAACTGGTGTCATAATTTAGTTAGGTTTTTTCTTTGCTTATTTTGCTCAGGGACGAGCAAAAGCCAGGTATGGGGGTGTGATTGAGTTCATTTATGCATCATTTTATACCACAATACTAATCTTTATGTTAATAAAAATGGAATTTTTATTGCTTTACTCTCTTATTTTTCAGGTCCAATATTAAATGGAGAAGAAGGCCCAATTTTTGTGATTTTTAAAGGAATTAAAGAGGAATTTCAAAGCCCACAACAAGGAAGCCCAAATCTGGACTGATCCAAAGCATATTCTTCACCTTCTAGAAGATCAGCTAGGCACACGAGGCATAATAGAGTGGCAGAGAATTCGTTGGCGCAATGGCCAAGATTCTGTCATGGAAACGCGGCTCTGGCCGCGGATCCGCAGCAGTCCATTGGCCGTTGATCAAGCGATTGATCTAACGGCTGTGGTAGGATGGCCTCTTCTCCTAAAAGCTATAAATAGACCCCTCGGGCCTCTGTAAACGAGGGAGGAGAGAATAGCATTCTTGTTTAGGGAAATTATTAGGGTTTCTCTAGGTTTCTTTAGTCTCTTGTGTAATTTTCATTTTTCCCCTTCTAGACCCAGAAAAGGAGAGAGAGGGTGAGAAATCTTTGTAATTGAAGAAGGTGACAACTCAATACAAGAGATCAATCTTTCCTTCCTCAAGTCTTTTCTTGTTCTATTGCATTTTTCTTCAAGTTTTTACTTTCTTGCATTTAATTTCTACCGTGTTTTTTTGTTTGTTCTTTCTTCCTATGGCTAGCTAACTCACTAACATGACTAACTAACTTCTAACACTACTAACAACTAACTCTTAGGTGATTACTAACTCATATGAATCATTGGATGTTCTATTTCTAGTCTTGCAATTTACAAGACTTTTTCATTCCTAATGAAGATGAGTTATATTCAATTCTTAGTAAATACTTTGTATCCCCTTCATATGATTCATGTGTGCCTCACTTAGAACCTTCTCTCTTGAACAAGTGCCTTGATGGAATATGAAGATGAATCACTTCATTATGCTAACAGCTATTGTACAGGTTTCTTATTTCATGCTAGCTTGATTATAGATTTTATGGACTAATGAATCTTACATTCTTGTTTAGCATACCTAAATGTGACTACCCATGTTCCATTATTGAAAATCTATTTAGGGAGCCGATGATCCAAGGAGGCCACCTAGCCAAGCCTAGATGAGAACACATCCTCGACATGGGACAACATATCGACTTGACAAAGTAAGATATACTATTTCCGATGAATCAACATGAGGCATGCATCACCCAATGAGAGTAGTAAGTTAGTAGTGTAGAATGTTAGTTAGACATGGCTTTCTCTCTATCGTTTTTCAAAACCCTTTTCTAAAATATTCTCTTTTTAAACATCACCGTTTTCCATTCCGTCTTTCATTCTGTTTTTCTCTTTTTCTTTATAAAACCTACAAAGATTTTTCACTCTTTTTCACATTGTTTTATTTTTCATTCTTTAAACAAAGAAGAACTTTCATTTTTCTTCTCAAAAATCTCAACATAAAAACCTTGAACGCTTCCATCGCTAACCCTCCCTACGGATACGACCTATCATAGCTTGTGCTACGAATGGTGATTCGAAAGAGCAAAGTAAACCTTCATATACATTCGGAGTTTTGATCATCAGTACAGGGACATCAACGGTTTACTCTAAACCCTTTCTCAATACAATTACTCCTTTCGAACATTTAACATCACACCTCTAGCATCCAATTCATTGTTAAGTTCAATAATACACTTATGACAATGACTTTTTCTCGAACTTTCATATCAAAGTTGAGATGATTAATGTTAAGTTCAAAATTGCACCTCTACCATTATCTCCACTGCCAAGTTTAACACTACACCTATGAGAGTGGGATTTTCAATTTTCCCCGAACGAAATTGAAATTTCTGTGGAGCTAAGTTAACATCACACCTCTAGCTCACATCCTTGTTAATTTAATATCACACCTCTAACAAGATTTAATCTAACCTGTTAAGTTAATATCATATCTCTAATGGTAAAAGTTTTCTTAGATCCCCAATGGGTCTAGTCTTACTTATTATTCTCGTCAATTGAATGACAGGTTCACTCAAAATCACTATTAAGTTGATATCATACCTTTAACGGTCCCCAGCTGAGTCTTAATTACGTTAATACTAAACCTCTGATGAAATCTCAGTTACAATCCTCCATGAGATAAAAAATTCACCTATCATTCTCATCCATAGATTGGCAAGACTACAGAAACTATTTAACTTCTGTCAAGTTAGTATCACACTTCTGACTGTAATCTTAAATTCCTTGAATGGAATTTTTCTAACTATGACTTGCTAAGTTAAAATGTTACATTTCTAGCAAATCAAAGTTAACCACTTCTATTTGTCTAATTTTCAATACAAAACGGAAGTTAAGACATGTAAGAAGACAAGAAAAAGTGTCACTTTATTGATAGTCAAAAATATGAAAGTGATACAAAGCACTTTCTTGTACAACAAGATTGAGTGTTACAACAAAGGAGTACAAAGAAGTCCCTCTTACTCAGTGAAAAAATGCACTCACTCCTCGAAACATTGAAGATAGAGGAAGCTCATCCTCTTGACTGTGCCCTGGAACTGCGGATCAACTTCTTCTCCTCTCGAGAATAATGGTGTTTCTCGAGGTCAAAATGTAGGAGGGCATTCGGATTCCACCCGACCAACTGGTGCGAAGGTCTTCACAAGACCGTAATCCTTTGCTTAATAGGAAGCTTCACCATTAGAAAGTCATCTAATGAACATGGGTTTTTCGTCCCTGCCACTTCTTTGAGCAAGATTGGTGAAGGGGGGATCCGAGACCTTACTGGTAACATCTTTTTTCTCGTGAAATTCAAATACGCTATGCTCATTGTGATCAGGAAGGATCTGAGACATTACTGGTGCATCATGTCCAAGAATGTCTTGATGTGTGTAGAGAACCGCGCGGATCTTCCTAACCCTTAGACAAGAGTTCTGACTTCCCGAGTGCTTGCCAATCGAACAAGCTGGCTGTTCCAAATATCCTCCAGTAGATGCGGCAAAGACACTGGCACTAGCACCATCGATATAGCCAGGACCTGCAAGAAATAAAAAAAATCAAGAGTTAAAATTTTGCAAAGACAGAACCAGGAAGCCAGTAGCACAAACGTGGCCTGAAGTCATAAACTCCAGACGTGAATCTCATGGACGCGGGGATAGAAAATATGGATCCAAATGCAATCTGATATTAGACTCGCGTCTGATAATTGAGAAGCGAGGCATCTATCAAAGACACAGATGCGGGTCTTAAAACTTTCTGAAGTTACTCCAGACGCAGACAATAAGGGACCCTTATCTAAAGCTTCAAGACGTGAAGCTTGTCACATTCGCGTCCAGGGATCTCAAAAGAGCAAATTTAAAATTTTCTATGTCAAGAACCCAAAACGCGAGCCTTATATACAAAACTCGCGTTTTAAGTCTAAAAAAGTGGAGTTCACCACAATCGCATCTGAAGAACTTGAGACTTCGAATTCAACAAGCTCGTGTTTCATCAATTAACGCAAAAGGCGCGTTTGTAGAGCATGGGCGCACAAATCTTAAGAAAGAGGTTTCCGGAAGGGGTCAAGAGACGAAGTCCCTTCATGGCCACTGATGACAGAATTCCAAGGAAACTGACCCTTAACATGGCAAAGGCCATTTCCTACCTGAAGAAAAGTTCTCTAAAAGTTGGACTTCATTCGTCAAGGTATGACCATGAAACACCTAAAGTGATGCCTTTTAATTTTGAAATCACTTAATAGTGATAATCTTCAAAGAAGATTACAAGAAAGCCTTGAAGATTTGGGTTATTTTTGTTCTTCAGAGTACATGCCTTGAAGGAGGCCCTTGAAGGAGAACTATCAAGATAGAGTTCTTCAGAGCATATGCCTGCGAAGGAAAACAGTCAGGATGAATGATTGTTATGAGGCTCATGGCCTATTTATAGGCTCGCTAATAACCATTAATTAATAGCATAAAAATCAAAACCATTCTTAAAAGTTAAAATTATTGGCCTTAATTCACTACGCAAATATCAAATCTAGTCTGGGTGATACACGTGGATTTTTGCTCTGGGAAAACCCAACAACGCGCATCCCCAACCATGAACACCAACTTTAAATTTAAAGATCCAGTGAGATCTTCGCATCAAAATGCATGCGACGCTTCAAAGGCTGCATTCTGAAGTCCCTGTCCCTTCACAAGCATGAAGATTGTGTCCCCTCCATCAAATTAAAGAATGCAGGCCTGTGTTTCTAGACAGATCAGGGCTGCATCTCTCAATAAGTCAGTACCGCGTTTATCTCAACAGTTCAGAGCCGCGTTTCTCTCAAACGATCAAAGCCGCATCCGCTCAATAATTCAGAGCCGTGTTTCTCTCAATAGATCAGAGCCGTGTTTCTCTCGACAGATCAGAGCAGCATCTCCAAAAAAAATCAAAATGGCGTCTTCCCTACAAGTCAGGGATGGGACTCACTCACAACTCAGTGCTGTCTGAGCTTTCTCTTTATAACTCATAGCCGTGTCTCAACAAATGACTAAGAACTATGTTTCTACAATAGTCAAGGGTCGCGTCTGTGAGATCTGCGTTCTCCCATGCAACAAAGACTCCGTCTAATTATCAAATGTAAAAAAACAATAAAGATGAGACAAAAATTTTATAACTTTTATTATTTATATCAAAATGGTAAAAGTAATACAAACACTCTCTATTTGACAAGTGGAGTGTTACACAAAAAATATATATATAAAAGGAGGAGGGCTAATCCCGCTCAGCCAAAGAATAGATCCGGTCCCTTAGGCGTTACATCTCGCACTGGCATGCCTTATTAACTTCTGCCCAACCTTAAACCCACAATTCTTCCTCTGATAAGAATCTTTTCATAGTCAGCAGCGATTGAACTGACTCCACTTGAAAGAATGGGCAGTAAGATCTTCTTGGACCAGCTTCTTGGCAGCTTTCAGTTCTTCCAGCCTTTTTTCGGCAGCAGCAAGTTTTTCTCATTAACTTGAATTAGGGCTTGCGTCTTGGCAATAACTGCCCAAGCAGTGGCAATGACTTGCTTTGTATTCTTAGTGACGATCTTGAATTCCCTGGAATCATCAACAAATTTTTGGTAGCTGGCTTGCTGTGGAGATGACAGGCCTCCTCGGCCATCTGCTCCTCCATCCCCTTCCTCTCATCTTCTTGAGCGGTGAGGAGCTTATTTAGCATTGACCGAACCTCATCAATCAGAATAGCCTTCTCCAGGGTCCTTAGTTCCTTCAGGCATATCCCCAGCTGTTCGACCAGCATCAGAAATGTCCTAGCTTGTTTTGAGCTCCCAATATGACAGATGTTCTCAATTTGATTTTCAAGAAGCATTCAGGAAAACTCGAAGGATCTTCTCCCAGAGAGAACCAGTTCGATGCAGGACCTCATGGAAGTGAAGAATTGTTGTACCGTCTGATGCACCAATTCTTTCATGATGTTCATGGCCAGAGATAGCTCTGCTGGTGTGCTCCCCGATCCCCTTTCTATATTGGCGTGTATAATGTCCACGGAGATGGGAGCCAATTCACTTTATGCAGAGATAAGGCCAACAGCAGATTCTGTCGACATTGAGGTCATGGTCGACACCTCCGGAGCTGTTATTGTGGTAGCCTCTGGAGCAACAGGGGCAGGGACAAACTCCACAGCACTTGGTTCACTAGCCAAAGTCTGAAGTGCACTGTCCTTTGCGTTGGTGCTCGCCACGGGACGCTTCACTTGAGCCAGCCTAGTATTCTCTACAATTATAACTTTGATGTTAGCAATAACAATGAAAACGGGAGTATATGGCACATCTTTGTTCTCTTACGAAGTTGAGGATCCAAAACGGTAAAACCTTTGGCAGGCCAGTTTGGGATGAGGGTTCCCCGGTCACTATGGTTACACCCTCACGAAGCATTTCAGTAGCAAGAACTGCAAAGCCTTCCTGCTGGGCCAGCTCCTGGATCATCTCCTCAATAAGGGAGGAAGTCGTAGCCTCACTACCGGTAGCCACTTCTGTAGAAGAGATTCAAATGAAATGTTAAAATATCTTTCTAACTTGATGAAGAAATAGTTAAGGAGGATACAAGAAGTACCCTCAGTGGTAGTAACCTCTCTCGACAGTGGAACCATCGCAGGGACATACGTCTGCGTCTCTTCCTCAGAAATATGCAAAAAAATTATTGTTATCAGGAAGAGCGGGTTCATCACCGAAGTCAACTTCCTCGCCAGAATAATAGCCCTGCTCTTCAGATGATGAAGATGACATTTGAATCCCGGAAGTCTCAATGATTAGGACTTTACCACTAAGAACCCCAGTGGTAGGGTTGGGCTCAGGAAGTAGGCATCAGAACTCTGAGAGAACCTAGTTGCTGCTCCTCTGTCCCTCTTTCCTGAGCCGAAGAAGTTACAGGCTGATGAGCCCCTTCAGCCATGAGGGATTAGCCTGCAGGCTCTCCTTCTGCCAAGATTGCACTACTCCTACTGCGTAAACCTCAGGAATGAAGAACCAGGACTGTCTCCTCTTCTTCTTCTTCCTCCTCCTGCTCCATAGTACTAGGAGGAATTATTTCAGGCATCCGGGCTGAATCTTCAGCCTCAGATCCTTTTCTGCCCTTCTTCGAACTGGGCTCGCCATGAGAAGTAAAGGCTCGAGGATGCCAGGTAAGGCATGTCGAGTCCTCCAAACGGGGTGTTCCTCTACGGCCCCTGCTCCAGGCTCTGACTTCGAAGCCACTCCTGTCCTACTGGCCTCTCTCCTAGCCTCACTCTCAGCCTCCTGATACTCGGTCATCCCTCGCATCGACCACCCTTGGACCCGACCTTGGCCTTGTAAGTGGATTTAATGACCTTGATGCACGAGGGTTTATTCTAAATCTAGGCACCTTATTCGCCATGAAGTATCATGTACAAAAGCCAAAACTGGTATAAGAGTTGGGTGTCTTGTGAGGGAGGGTAAAGACAACTCCAGTTTCTCTTGCTACACTATAATACCATGCCCAGGCACCTTCAAATAGATTTTCACTAAAGCGAAGGTTTGGATGGGTTGCTAACATACAATTGATCATAACCAAACTGTCCGACAAATCGACATGGCAACTAAGGCTCCACCGTGCAGGAGTACCCTTGTCAAAACACTAAATATCTATGCCGAATGTTTATTAGCCACAAGAAAACACTAGAAGATAACCGAGTGAAGCCATCTGGGCTGACGAGGTCTGCAAATTTGTCTCCGTAAGACGCATCATGAATCTCGGGGAAGCACCTATCCAAATAGTAGTTGCCTCCATTCAGAATCATCTTTCAGATGTAGAAAATATAGTATTGTAGCCAGCTTAAATTCTCCAATCGCTACACGAATGGTGTAAAATCTTTGGAGGCAGACGCCGCCGTTATCAGCGAGGAGCAATTCATGATGTACTAGGCCATCAGGTATGTTTATGGGAGCTCGACCCTGGGACTAGGAGTCTTAACCAGGGGATGACCATTGGAATCTGTGATTGGGTGGCCCTCTGCATCCACGATTGCTTTCACATGTAAAAAGCTCTTCGCTAGCGCACGCAACCCACTCTGGATTCTAGCTACCATCACTGGAAGGAGGGCGATGGACTTCCCATGGGCAAGCAGGATAGTCGGATACACCACGTCAGCAATGATCACCTCATGTGGTAGCGTTGGCACCACACATCGCTTTAGCCACAGCATGAGGAAACCCACTAACAGAGCCCAGTCAGACATCGGGACTTTGGCTTGATGATGGAAGCTCTCAAAGATCGTATCTAGATTGAAGGTATCTTCACTAGACTCGTTGGTGTAGGAGCTGGGTGGATGTACTGATTCTTTTAAAAATTTCTTCATCAGTTCTGGGAGCTAGCCGGGACATTAGGTTAGCCTTATTCACCCTGGGGAACAGATAAGTTGCCCATGACATCTGCTTGATTCCCCCGCTCCTCCATCCGGTCACCTGCCTGCAGATGTGGATGTAATACAACGCTTCTCAATAGGTCTCGTGCACTAGAGGGTCGCTCTTCTTCAACAGATGTAGCTCCTTTGTTGACGGGATGTATTCCTCTACTCATCATCCCTGAGACTTTATACATCTCATGAAGGGCGAGCCCCATTTCCCCGATGGGAGTAAAGAATGTTGTTCAAAGAAGAGTAATGCAAAGTAAAAGAGTGGAGCAAGAGTTAAAGAAACCATTTAACGTCCTTGTGGTGATGTTTCAAACTCTGAATATGTATGCAAAATTACTTTGCTCCTTCGAGCTACCGTTTGTAGCAAAAACTATAACGGGTCGTATCCACGGGGAGGGCTTGCGATGGAAGATTTCACAGTTCTTTATGTTGTAGTTTTTGGGAAGAAAATGAAGGATCTTCTTTATTCAAGAATATGAAAAGAAAACAAAGTGAAAAGAAAGTGATGAATCTTGTGGTGTTAAGAAAAGAAAAAAATGGAAGTGATGAAAGTAGAATGAAAACGGCGAATTAAAAAAAGTAAAAGAGCAGAATAGATCTTGTAAGAAATAAAAGTTTTGGGAAAGAGTTTTAATCTGATGGAAAAAAACCATGACTAACTAGCACTTTACACTACTAACTTACTAATCTCTTTAAGTGACTTGTCCTTCACATTGATTCATTGGCAATTGACTATCTCGCTTCATCAAGTCAATAAGTTGTCCCAAATTTTTGAGATGTTCTCATCTTAGCTTGGTTAGGTGGCCTCCTGATCGGGGAAAACCGCGCACAAAAAGTGTAAGTTTTAAAATTGATATTTAAAATGTGTGTGCTTTGGCTTCCTCGAAGTCCCGTTATAGCATAGAGGCTAAAACGAGTCGAATCCACAAAGACGAGAGGCGATAGAAGATTTTACCGATTGATTCACGTGTGTGTTAAAAGTTCTTCAATATTTAAAAGAATGAAAAGAAAAGGAAATAAAGAATGAAAAGAGAAGTATGGTGAAATACGAAGAAGTGGGAACATAGAAGATAAAATATTTGTAGTTTTTAGGATATTTCTAAAACAAAGTGAAAAAGAAAGAAAACTCATGGCTACTAACTACTAATGGCTCCACTAACCATACTGACCTCTTAGTGATAGTTGGCTCACAGGTATCCTTGGCAATCACTAGTCCTTGGATCAAGAGCATTTCAAAGCATGACCCATATGATAACTTTTACATTCAAATTCAACAAAACAAGTGCAAGCTACACTTAAACCATCAAAACTAAATAAGAGTAAGCATGGAGTAAAGTAATGTTAGCCTGTTGGAGAGTTAGGATGTTAGAGTGTTAGATCCATCATCATGAGCCATCAATGGCTCTTGCAAGAGCAAGGCCAAGTAGAGGCTATTAGATTCATGTGGATTATCAAATAAGAAGTTAGCAAGTTAATTGTTAGTAGTTAGTTGCCATGAGAGAAAATTAGCTAAACATGTAAAGGGAGTTAGAGAGAAGAAAACAAAGAGACGTAAAGAGAGCACCTTTCATAGCTTGTCACCTTCTATTACAAGCATTCTTGCATTCCAAACATGTATCACTCTCTCTCCTATTACAAAATCAACAAGAAATGGAAAATACAAGGGAGGAAAAAGAAGAAGAGCTAAACTAAACTATCCTAAACTGCAGCATGAAAAGAAAAACCCTAAAACTAACCTAAAAACTACTCAAAAATAACTCTCCCTAGTGCTCTAAAAATCCCTATGCTTTTATAGGCAAAACTGGGCATCGGGGTACACGTACGGAGTCGCGCGTCAAATCTTGGCACGCGGCTCCATAAGGGAGCCGCGAAAATGCGGCTATGGCTGCGTTTCCGCGGCTATAGGGCGGCCGCTTGCGCGGCGTCGCCTGCAGCGCAGCCCTCTCCTATCCCCTTGTCAGCTAGATGTTCTAGTTTCTGAATTTGGGCCCTTGATTTTGATGAAACCACTATCCAAAGTCAATGGCTATCTTTGTAGGCCTTTAATCATCAATTAAATGGTGATTTTGGGTCTTCTTCTTCATTTCATGCCATGGACCTAGAAACATATAAGAGAGGTATTATTAGGATAATTTAATATTAAATAAATGTGAAGATGTGGTATAAAATATGCAGTTTTAGAGACTAATCACCTCCTTGGATCACAAGCTCCCAATAGGTTCACAAGTATGAAACTTAAGAATTCACAATTTAGATATGCATAATGAGTATAAGGTTCATTAAATCATCAAAGCCATGGTTAGCTAGCATGAAATAAGAAGTTTGTACAATAAGTGTTAGCATATTAAAGTGATCACATAATCATATTCCATCAAGCCTCTTGTTAAAGAAACAAGGCTCTAAAGAGGCACACATTAATCATATGGAGGCGATGACAAAACCTTCACTAAGATTAGAAACAATACTCATCTTCATTGGAAATAACGAGAGTTGTTAGATACAAGACTAGAAATATAAACATCCAATGAGTCATATGAGTTAGCATTACTCAAGAGTTAGTAGTTAGTAGTGTTAGAGGTTAGTTAATTATGCTAGGAGATTAGTTATCCATAGAAAAGTAAGGCAAGAAAAAAAAACATAGTAAAATAAGTGTAAGGAAATAAAGAGCATGAAAGTAAATGGCAATAGAGCAAGAAAATTAGAGGAAGGAGAACTTGAGCTTTTGTATTTGAATATCACCCTTCAATTACAGAGACCTCACTTACCCCTCTCTCTTTCTAAATCCAAAAAGAGAAATGACAATTACAAAGGGAAATTAAAGAGAAACCTAAATAAAATCCTAAACTTTCTCCTAAAATAATGGCTATCCTCCCCTCCTCCTTCTGCAGAGGCCCTGGGGGTCTTTATATAGGCACCAGGAGCTAATCTCTATCGTAGGATCAATCGCTCCATCAATGGCCATAGATTTTTCGCAAAAATACAGCCAAAGCTGCGTTTCTATGGCAGAATCTAGGTCGTTGCGCCAGCGATCATTCTGACATTCTGTTACTGCCCAGGTGCCCAGCTGGAGCTTCTAGAACCATGGAAATATTCTCTGGTTCGTTACAGGTTTGGGCTTCTTTGATTTAGGATCTTTTAAATTCTTTTAGATCCTTGAATACTCTTGGATTTTGGCCTTCTTCTCCATTAAAGAATGGACCGGAAAAATAAGACAGTTAACCATTAAAAAGCATATTTTTATTGATAAAATGCATGGCAATGTGATATAAAATGATGCAAAATAAAACACCAATCAAATGTGCAAGTTTCTAGATTATAACGCTCCAGTATAGCATAAAAATGCTTGGTGCTATGTAGGATGCCATACTGAACAGCTCTTATGGCCCCATACAGCTCAGCCTGTAGCAGGAGATCTTCAAGCTCTATCAGAGCAAGCCCTACCATTATGCCCCACCAGTTTTTATCGGTAGAAGGGACGCAGCCGATGGCACAAAATTCCAGAGGAAAGTCACCCCTTACATTCAAGAATTGTTTGATGAAGCAGCTGCAAGCTGGGGGGTCTCTCCCATCGGGTACTCAGCTCTGACCAAGCCAGGCTGCAACCCCAGCACACCCCTCCCATGTCCAATGGTGTAGGCTTCACGGGCACCTATCTTGCCTAAGGTGACTTCAGAGAATGGCCTGACCAACTCCCAATCCATTGTCTGACACACGAACATATGTTATAGATAAGCCAGAGGATACATTCCCTCCATGTTCGGGAGGAAGAACTTTTTGTTGCCAACCTGACAAAGCCATTTGTAGTCTCCGTCATAAAAGGCAACCTCATCCTCTTCAATTGAGTCGCAAAGAAGAAGTTGGGCTTTCTCAGTAGAGCACGGGAGTCTGACTTGAACTGGCCATCAGGAATGATCTCCTGAAGAGTCAGCATGCTGGCATTGCTAATCTGATTCCATCGCTCCTTTGATTTACAAGTGGTCACAGGAGCAGTTCTTTAGAGAACGAAGATCATGTTTGGATCAGCACCACCTACATGTCCAAAGTGGCACTTCTTGGATAGAGGATTTGAGGAGTATCGCACTACAAAAAAGGACAACATGACAGTCAGAATCTAAAAAAAAATGTGTCTAAGTGTTGAAGCTCAGAAGCAAGGTTCACCTCAGAACCATGTCTAATCACTAAGACGCGGAGCTCGGTGAAACCCACATCTAAACTCAAAGACACGAGGCTCACACGATGCCTGCATTTGAAGTTCCACAACTTATAAATTTCACTAAGTGTTGAACTCAGACACGAGACTTAGTGAAACCCGCATCAAACATCAGAGACGCGAGGTTCACATGAAATCCGCTCTGAGTTCCCCCACGTAGAAAAATTCTCTAAGTGTTAGAATCAAACGCAAGGCTCAACGAAGCCCGCGTTCAACAAACAGACACAGACTCAAGCTGATAAAGCAAAAATGCGGAGGCAGTCAAACCTGCGTCTTGCCTACGAGTGCAAGCGTCTGAATATCAAATGCGGGCGTGAACCTCACATTGGCAGTTCAATTCAGAAGAGACTTAAGTGTTAAGATAACTTTTCAAGTCCCTTAATGGTGAAAACCAATCCAAATGGTTTTTTTACCTGAAATGGGGGCCTCTTGCATGGAAGAACAGCCTATTTGAGCCTTTGGAGCGACAGCGCTCGAGGATGAAGCCAAAGGTTTGGACTTTGGGGCCATTTCGATCATTAATTCTGCGTAAAAGACGAAGGAAAGAAGAATAAGCTCGGAGCTTTTCTTAAAGTTCTGAAAATTCTCGATGCAAGGCTCAACGGATAAGAAAAAGAGTCTAATGATGACTCTTGAAAGACTAATCTCTTTTATAGATATAGTAATCCACCGAGATACATGGCATGTATCTCGAGACCAATCGTCTCCTGATGATGCACCTCAAATGTGAACCTCGCATATTAAGAGAACAACATCTCTTCAAGCTCCTCCTGACGTGTGGCAACGCGCGTCAAATGTGAACCTCACATATTAAGAGAATGGCGTCTCTTCAAGCTCCTTCGGACGCGTGGCAACGTGGCTCAAACGCGAACCTTGCGTATTAAGAGAATGGTGTCTCTTCAAGCCCCTCCCGATGCGTGGCAATGCGCTTCAAACGCGAACCTCATATATTAAGAAAACAATGTTTCTTAAAACCCCGCCAGACACGTGACAATGCACTTAGAATGCGAGTCTCGCGTTTAACAGAGCCGCGTCTTTCCAGCAAAAGGAGGTCCGCGTCTCCACCTTGAAGTCTGCGTTACTTCAACAAAGTGAGAGTTATGTCTCCATTTTAAAGACGGTGCCTTTCTAGTATTCTCTGGATTGCATCTTGGCAAAATAGTAGAGCTGCATTTCTTCGATGATGAAAAGTTCGCGTCTCAGGCACGAAGTCTGCGTTACTTCAACCAAGTGAGAACTGCGTCTCTACTTCGATGTCCGCATCTCTCCGATGAATGAGTGTCGCGTTTCTACTTCAGATGAGGTCTGCATCTCTAAGGCAATATGACTTTTGCGTCTACAAGACCTCTGTTCAATCTTTACTTCTACAATTAGTTCAACAGTATACTAAGACAGTACACCAACAACCAGCTCAGAGCACTGAGGAGGTCTGGACTGCGTATCCAGACACTTACGTTGATCATTTCTAGTGGCTTCAAAGAGTTTAACAGTACACTCACGAAGACCAAGATCCAGACGAGACCAAGCTCAAGGTATCTCAGTAAATTGCCAGTCAAGTCTTAAGAGCTTGCTACCAAAAGAAAAATGCAAAGTATTTCAAAACCCATCCCAGTCAACCGTGGAGTTTTAAAAACATTGGAGGGGGTTTTGTACACTGTCTAAAAATTACTGAGGACAAATCATTAGAGAGCAGATTCTATACTCCAGACGAGAGGCTAATCAGAGCCACTAGTGTAAAGTCAAAACGCTGGGCTCGAAGCCCGCGTCCCCAACTTCACTGCAATGCCAAAACACAAAGCTCGAAGTCGTGTCTCAATGACACCACAGTGTTGAAACACTAGGCCCGAAGCCTGCGTCCCAGCTTTACTACAATGCAAAGACGCAGAGTTCGAAGCCCGTGTCCTAGAATCACCGTTATGTCAAATTACAGGGCTCGAAGCTCGCGTCCCAGCATCTCCGCAATGCCAAGAAGCGGAGTCCGAGGCCAACATCTCACGTGAGGCTCGAAGCCCGCATCTCAGCATCACTGTAATGCCAAGACGCTGAGCCCGAAGCCTGCGAGTTTCAACTCTGGAAGCGCCATGCGTTGCAGTTATAACTGCGTTCATTACCTGGTCAATTACTACCCACGTAATAAGGAGAGTTAATCCCTATCATGGAGGGTTGTTAGGGACAGTTTTACTCCTAAAATCCTATCAATAGCTCAGTTTGCATTGAAGAGCGGTCAAAATTTTGATGAATCAAATTGGGCCAAGACAATTTTAGATCGAACTTGATCAAGATTTTCAGCCGAGGAGCCCTAAAAAAGAGTCAAATTCTTCTATTAAATTGTTAAGCACAAGTTTTTTACCAAAATCTCTTTGAGATTCCATAGGAGCTACGCTACTCCGTCCGTGATCCCAGGAGAAGATTTCCCAAAGAGCACCGACGTTCACCCGGTCAACAGAAAATAATATTAACTCTCCACCGCTATGCAAAGAATCCAACCTTAAACAAAGAGAAGATTTGAGCTTGAATATCTTCTCAATTTTTCCTGAGAAGCACCTGGTACGCCACCCCAGGCTAGCAACTCTCCTCTCTTACCTTTTTTCTTTCTCTTTTCTCTTAGTCTCTCTCTCTCTCTCTCTCTGCATCTTGTCTGATGACTAGGCAGAGCCGCTGCCGCCCTGGGCGGCCTCGCCGTTGCGGCGAGGCTAATCCCGACAACTCTCAGAGCAGTAGCAATTGTTGCTGTTGTTGCCATTTGGGTTCATAACTTATAATGGGTGTGAACCAATTTCAAAGATTTCTTTACCCATTAACTCAAAACTCTTTAACCCATTACTTATATTTTTGGGTCGAGTTATTGGATTTAAACCCGACCAATTATCAACCAAACCCGCATCTAAAAATTAGAAAGATAATTTTACATAAAAACACCTTGTAATTTATAATAATTGCATTTTAGACCTTTTTATTACATATTTGACCCATTTCAATGATTTTAGTGTTATGGCGATATCTGGAACATTCGAAGTCCGATTTGGGCAATTCTGGAGCCTTGCGATCCTAAGAAAATGAGCTACATTCCTATAATTGCTAAGTTAGTGTTTTTCTTTTACAAATTATATTTATTAGGTTTAATAAAATTGATTGATTATTTTATTTACTAAATAGTGATAATCGGTAAATCACTGTAAATGTTATTTAGTAAATTGTAATTATCGAGAAACCATCATCATTAAAATATGCTTGATTATTCTTCAAACATAATTGATAAAATAATTATTTATTTTGTTTCTTGATTTCTATAAATGTAAATGAGTTATCTAAATATTGGGATTAATATGTTAATAATTTAAATAAGTAAATTAATTAATAAATGGATAAGTAAAATAGATAATTATACATTATAATTTTGTGGCATTAATCATCTTAATAATATTGTAATTGTTATTACAAATATGAATATCTGACATACGATTATCTCTGTGATATTACCCTGGTATGGCCAATGTTGCCTGACTTACACTGGATGCAATTATTTATATATCTTGATAATCATTTTACATTGATTACATTTATTTGTATATTCATGTACACCTGTTATACGGATACTCAATTATACTAAACACTATTATTCATGTACTTATAGCATCGTAACATTGATATACTAGCACACTAGACACAGTCATTTCATGTACATATATTATCGTGACATAAATACTATTAAATGACACAATTTTTCATATTCATGTACTACTGATACGCGGATACGCTACTCCACTTGAGACTGTTATTTCAATAGTCGTATCATCGCTACATGAATATTCTGTATACAGTTATTTCATGTTCTTATACCACTGTTACATAGATTCACCGGTATACATGCGTTAATTGCTTCTAAATTCCTGCCGCATAGATCATTGTTCAAATTACATGGATAATTGCTATATGTATATTTATGTATTCCCGTTACATGATTGTTTCTCGTTACTGATATTGATATGTAAGTTCACCTAGAGGGGGGGTGAATAGGTGATGGCTAATCTAATGGTCACTTAATGGCAAATGATGCAAATAATGCGGAAGCTAAAACAAATTATGACCTAATAAAATCTTTTACACTAAACACCACGTATAACCAAAGAGTGTTGCCGAATTCCCCGTGAAGGGCTCTGGACAAACTCCTCTAGATTCCCCTTGAATGGGTTGAGGTGCCGCGTTGGCTCTCTTGGTTGAATACAAGTGTTAGCAACAATCCCACGCAAGTATATATATCAATTATGCACACAACATATATCAAGCATGTAAATGTAAAGACAATATAAGCTATGCAAGATATAAAGGAGATAGAGAGAGAGATGGCAATCGCAAACACAAGGGTATGTTTCGAGGTTCGAGCACACTTGCTCTACATCCCCGCCTTCGACACACGAAGGATTTCCACTATGCAAGATCCCAATGGATCTCTCCTCAGTGCCGCAACACCTACAAGCCCTCGGACTCTCTAGTCCCTTACACACCACAAGCCCACCGGCTCGCCGAGGCCGCACCGCACCTCAAACAACCGAGTCCGCACCTCAAACAACCGAGTCCGCACCCGAACTCAAAACAACGACGAGCACACTTGCCCGTCTTCTCAAGGAACAAAGAAAAGATCTCTGGTGATCACAACACTTTAATCACCTAAAGCACTCTCACTACAACACACCTATAGGATGTATAATTAATGGATGCTCAAGTGTGGTGTGAGAAAAACAAGGATGTGAAAGGTGGAGGAAAACTCAAAGACTTTTTTTTAAACACTCTTGATAAAACGTCCCTTTAGATAGGAAATATTTGCTCTCTATTTAGTGGAGAAAACCCTTTTAAAAGTCTGGGAAAAACTAGCTCAAAGCTCTCCTAAAATCTTATGACAAAACAATGACAAGACCCCCAATTTATAGGCTGCCAGAAAACTAGCCGTTGGGATCTGTCAGTACTGCCGGTCGACCGGCCCGGTCGACCGCCAACGGTCGGATTTCTGACCGTTGTAGCCACGGTCGACCGGTGCGGTCGACCGAACTTTCCAGAGAGCACTGCTCTCTGGAGCGGTCGACCGGCACGGTCGACCGTCCACCAGTACACACAGGCGTGCACGTTTGTGCACGTCGGTCGACCGGTCCGGTCGGCCGACTCCTGTATTAGTCGACTATTAAGGGTCACTAGTCGACTTATACGAAGCCTGAAATAGTTTTTCTGGGATTAAAAAGTTTGTCTTTTTGGCTCATATAAAATCCCATAAAATACTTAAAAATCTACAAAAATAGTTTTACCAATATACTTTGATATACAAACATGCTTGCACAAAATCAAGGCATGTTATAAAAGATTGGACTATTTTTGTAACTTGGAAATATTTGGCTCAAGATAAAAACTGTATTTTCCAAAACATGTTTTCTAAACTTTGTTTTTCTAAATCTTCATCAAATACAAAAACAAGATATACTTTTAAGGCATAGTGTGTATGGATATGATCCATTACACAATCAAGATGAAATATCTATGTTTTTTGACATTAAGCTCTAAATAAGGTTTTGGGTTAAACATATATGTAAATGAAATACCAAAAATCACTTGAAATACTATTTTGGTTTTTGGTTAAAATCTTTTATGAAAACAAACTAAATCAAGAGTATGTGTGCATGGTATACTTGAGCAATCCACCAACTATCTATCCTTTACATTTTTAACTAAAACAAAAACAAAATCTTATACCTAGACACAAGTCTTGATCTTGAAGTCTTCCCTTGAAGTCTTCTCATCTTCTTGACTTGGTCCAAGCTTGATCCAAAAGCTCCTTGGATCACACCGTGCTAGCTCCAAATCTTGACATTTTATCCTTTGTTGAGCTATGCACCTACTAAGATCTTGATAATGAATCTGTCACTAATTAAACACAAGATCATTAGTAAACATAACTTCATGAGTTGATCATCATCAAAACTAGGGTGATAGGCCTTTGGGCCAACAATCTCCCCTTTTTGATGATGACAAAACACATGAAGTTATATATGCATGGATTAAAGTAAAGCTTCAAAGAAGCTCCCCCTTAACTCATGCATAGCACAAAATAATAAATATATACAATGAAGCTCATAAACATGTGTGCAAATGAATGGAGATAAAACATGAAACAAGCATAAATCAAAATCTTTTTCTCCTATTTGTAATACAAAAACATATATGCATAAATAACAAGGAAGACAAATACTTCTCCCCCTTATGCATATAAACTCAAATACTTCTCCCCCTTTTTGTCAATCATCAACAAAGGGTTCTCCCCCTTTTTGTCATAAACAAAGAGATCAATAAGGGGTCAAATCAAACATATTTAAAAAAATGATTTTTTTTAATTTTCTTAAACAAAATTTTGAAAGGTATCAGAGCTTTTGTAAAACAAACAAATTTTTAAGATACCAAATTGAAAATAATCATTTTTTTTTAAACATATTGATACCAATTGACATTTAACAAATATGAAGTTGAAGCATATTGATACCAATAGTAAACATAATGATTCAAAATTTTATTTTTCATCATAAACTTTGTGCTTTTGTAAATGTGAGCCAATTGTAAGTTAAGCACATGAAAATCATATATATATGTATGAAATGAGTATATCAATTGAAATTGATACATACATATATAATAAAACAAAATATGAGTATATACAAAATAAGTTCATATTGATACCAATTGAAACGATTCAATGATACCAATTGACATAACAATAAAATCAAGTGTATATCTCATAACCTACCACCCTTCATATGCACAAGGTAAAAGATTTTCAATGAAGCATACAAGGCATAATCGCCCATCCATCCTCCCATAGATGGTAGGGGTTTTCAAAAATAGATTTGAAAATAAGCTTAGTTTGAAAAACTCTACCAAATGAAGAATATGCACTAGAAAAATGTTTTAAAAACTAGTAAGGAATCCTTCAAGCAAGGAATAAAGCAAAAATGAAATGTCAATAAATCTCAATATTCCTTTAAATCATCACACACATTTTTTTAAAAAAATATATATTTCAAGATATATGTATGTTTTGACAATAATAAGTATACATACATATCTCTTAAACACAATTGAGTTCATATAAATAGATTTGCATTAAAGGCAAATGACTCAAGAGGTATACATGTATATCTTAAAGTTTGGCAAAATATACATATACATGAAATGAAAACACATGATCATAAATCAAATCCAAAAAGTAGGAATATAAGTTTAAAAATGTATGTATCATCAAAACCAAGCAATACAAGCACATTTCATGGGTTCAAATAAGCATTCAAGCACAAATATAAATAGATTTATTTGTGGCCCACGATATGTACAAGTATAAATCCTAGTGTTGACAAAAACTAACATATAAACTAATATTCAAATCATGAAGCATCAAATTTTGAGAAAAATAGAATCATGTGTCAATCTCAAAAATTATTTGAAGAACAAATAACTAGTATAAATTGTTTTTGGAAAACTAGTTAAAGATCCTTCAAATATATCAAATCTTGTTTTTCATAAACATAACTAGATACATAAAAATTTAAGCACTCATGGTCAATAAAGCTCAAAAATGATTTTAACAAAAGTGTGAGTGTTAAACGATCATGTAACTAGTATTTTTATGAACATAGTCAATGAAGCTCAAAAAGATCATAAGACACATTTTCAACACGAAAAAATCATTTTTCATCAAAAACACTAATCTTCATGGTATATGTATGATTAATCCAATCCTAACAATACACATACATATCCCAAATATAAAAGAGTCTATCAAATGTATTTGCATGAAGGCAAGAGACTCACGGGTATACATGTATATTTATTAGTTTTGAATTTAAAATACATATACATGAAGTAAATTACTAAAATAGGCAAAAACATGTATAAAAGAGAATCATCAAAACTAGATTATACATATGCATAAAGTGGATACAAATGAGCATGAAGTTCAATCATATATGAATCAATTGTAATTCACTATTTGTATATGTATAAATGAAAGTTTGACACATTCTACATCTAAGTATTTAAATACCACATGAAGCACAAGGATACATAAAACATGAACATGCTATGAATATTATGAATGAACAAGCATGAACACAAAAAGTAGGAGTTTAGAAATTGTTACCAACTCCAAAGCTCCTAACATGGTGGTTGTCCCACCAAAGCTCCTTGATAGAGATGCATTCCAAAAGTATGTCCATCAAGTCCATTGCATCCACTACCAAGGAACCAATCCTCTCACGTCTTGTGAGAGCCCTCACCTACATCAAAAGTAAATGGTGGGGGTTTTGGTACCCATATTTTCTTGGGTCCTTTGGGGTTAGTCTTGTAAGGAACCAAAACATTTTTATAATTAGCAAAATTTAGAGAATTAATATTATCATAACAAAACTTTGCTAAATGGCCTTTGCGGCCACAATGTGTACATACGTACACCTTAGTATGCTTATGTGTAGGAGTGTGATCATGATGTGCAACATAAGCATGATGATGTGCATGAATGGATGGAGTTTGTTTCTTTGAAAACAAAGACTCCAATTTAGTATGATTGAATGCACATGTGCTCAAATTAGAGCTCAAACTATCTATTTTATTTTTCAACATATTTATCTCATTAGTGGTGGCATGTAAAGCATGATGAGATATATGATCATTTTTCTTTTTCTTTTGTGAAACAAAATCTTTTTCTTTTTCAACAAATTTTCTTTTCAAAGTAATATTTTCTTGAAAAACAACTTTTTTTTGTTTTTCCACCAAATCAATTTTATTTTTCAAAGACATATTTCCTTCACATAAATCATCCAATTTTGACATGAGGGAAACATTTTCATTTTTCAAATCACCTTTTTCTTTTTCTAAACATGCAATTTTAGTTTTAAAAGAATCGTTCTCTTTTAGCATGCAATCAAAATCCTTTTTAATTTTCTTATTATCTTTTTCTAAGCATGCAATGTTATCTCTAAAAGAATCATGTTCATTCTGCATGCAAGCAATATTCTTTTTCAAAATTTTATTTTCTTTCTTAAGCATGTCATATTTTTCAAGAATTGTTTGGCAAAATGAAGTGAGCTCATCATATGACATGTCCTCATCATCGGATTCGGAGTTTACCTCAAGGGGGTTATCCCCTTGGACCATATAGCATACGTTGGAGATGTCGCTTCCAACGTCCGAATCGCTCCCCGCATAGTATAGATCCTTTTCGCCAAGGGAGGTGAGGGTGTTCTATACTACAAAAGCCAAATCAATATTAGCAACTCTAGATAAGTAAACATCATCTAGGGTAGACTTTAAAGCATTAAGGGCTTTTGAGTTAGCCTCAAAATTCTTACCATTTGAACAATATGCATTATTAGTAGTGGCAAGATATACATGAAAACCTAAGGCTTTAAGATACAAAGACATCTTAACCTTCCAAATTTGGATGTTAAGAATGTCAAAGGTGGGTGGTGACATGAAGTCCATGGTGTGTGTACAAAATCTTGTGATTAGCCTAAAAGTAGGATCTTTAACTCTAGGTTGTTAGACCCAAATCAGAGTACCAAGCTCTGATACCAATTGTAAGTTCACCTAGAGGGCGGTGAATAGGTGATGGCTAATCTAATGGTCACTTAATGGCAAATGATGCAAATAATGCGGAAGCTAAAACAAATTATGACCTAATAAAATCTTTTACACTAAACACCACATATAACCAAAGAGTGTTGCCGAATTCCCCGTGAAGGGCTCTGGACAAACTCCTCTAGATTTCCCTTAAATGGGTTGAGGTGCCGCGTTGGCTCTCTTGGTTGAATACAAGTGTTAGCAACAATCCCACGCAAGTATATATATCAATTATGCACAAAACATAAATCAAGCATGTAAATGTAAAGACAATATAAGCTATGCAAGATATAAAGGAGATAGAGATAGAGAGAGAGATGGCAATCGCAAACACAAGGGTATGTTTCGAGGTTCGAGCACACTTGCTCTACATCCCCGCCTTCGACACACGAAGGATTTCCACTATGCAAGATCCCAATGGATCTCTCCTCGGTGCCGCAACACCTACAAGCCCTCGGACTCTCTAGTCCCTTACACACCACAAGCCCACCGGCTCGCCGAGGCCGTACCTCAAACAACCGAGTCCGCACCCGAACTCAAAACAACGACGAGCACACTTGCCCGTCTCCTCAAGGAACAAAGAAAAGATCTTTGGTGATCACAACACTTTGATCACCTAAAGCACTCTCACTACAACACACCTATAGGATGTATAATCAATGGATGCTCAAGTGTGGTGTGAGAAAAACAAGGATGTGAAAGGTGGAGGAAAACTCAAAGACTTTCTTTTAAACACTCTTGATAAAACTTCCCTTTAGATAGGAAATATTTGCTCTCTATTTTGTGGAGAAAACCCTTTTAAAAGTCTAGGAAAAACTGGCTCAAAGCTCTCCTAAAATCTTATGACAAAATAATGACAAGACCCCCAATTTATAGGCTGCTAGAAAACTAGCCGTTGGGATCTGTCAGTACTGCCGGTCGACCGGCCCGGTCGACCGCCAACGGTCGGATTTCTGACCGTTGGAGCCACGGTCGACCGGTGCGGTCGACCGAACTTTCCAGAGAGCACTGCTCTCTGGAGCGGTCGACCGTCCACCAGTACACACAGGCGTGCACGTTTGTGCACGTCGGTCGACCGGTCCGGTCGGCCGACTCCTGTATTAGTCGACTATTAAGGGTCACTAGTCGACTTATACGAAGCCTGAAACAGTTTTTCTGGGATTAAAAAGTTTATCTTTTTAGCTCATATAAAATCCCATAAAATACTTAAAAATCTACAAAAATAGTTTTACAAATATACTTTGATATACAAACATGCTTGCACAAAATCAAGGCATGTTATAAAAGATTGGACTATTTTGTAACTTGGAAATATTTGGCTCAAGATAAAAACTGTATTTTCCAAAACATGTTTTCTAAACTTTGTTTTTCCAAATCTTCTTCAAATACAAAAACAAGATATACTTTTAAGGCATAGTGTGTATGGATATGATCCATTACACAATCAAGATGAAATATTTATATTTTGACATTAAGCTCTAAATAAGGTTTTGGGTTAAACATATATGTAAATGAAATACCAAAAATCACTTGAAATACTATTTTGGTTTTTGGTTAAAATCTTTTATGAAAACAAACTAAATCAAGAGTGTGCGTGCATGGTATACTTGAGCAATCCACCAACTATCTATCCTTTACATTTTAACTAAAACAAAAACAAAATCTTATACCTAGACACAAGTCTTGATCTTGAAGTCTTCCCTTGAAGTCTTCTCATCTTCTGACTTGGTCCAAGCTTGATCCAAAAGCTCCTTGGATCACACCGCGCTAGCTCCAAATCTTGACATTTTATTCTTTATTGAGCTATGCACCTACTAAGATCTTGATAATGAATCTGTCACTAATTAAACACAAGATCATTAGTAAACATAACTTCATGAGTTGATCATCATCAAAACTAGGGTGATAGGCCTTTGGGCCAACATGATATTCTCGTTACTGGATACGAGTGTTGTTGATATGCGATGTGCGGAACTAAGTGCCACGTGGATCCAAACCACGGGGCCACTTTTAGAATCCTACATCTCCCATTTCCCATTTCTCGTTATCTTTTTATATGCTGTCAACAGAGCTGATGTCCTTTTATCATGTTACATGTATCATGCACTATTTTATTCATGATACATTGTGTAATTCAAATAAAATAAATATAATATGGAGATGAGGGAGACTTGATGGTTGACTAGATCTTGTCGGGTGGATGTCTGAATCCA
Source organism: Agave tequilana (assembly GCA_038442645.1). Lineage (NCBI taxonomy): Eukaryota > Viridiplantae > Streptophyta > Magnoliopsida > Asparagales > Asparagaceae > Agave > Agave tequilana. Next base: position 12,943 of record JAVJIF010025192.1, on the reverse strand, counting down.
TTATTGTCCCATTGTAGGGGACGAGGTAGTTCTGGCTACCGTCTGTTATAACTTATTGAGCTCTCATTTTTTGTTACTTGTTATAACCCAAGTGGGTTGGCTCTGATCTCAGCAGTCAGTGGTCTTTTTAGGGTCGTGATCCTGTGTTGAACGGAGTACACCCACTTGAGCAGAGCTCCTTGACCTTTGGGTTCCAATTAACATAATAAAATGGTATAAACAATAGTGACATCAGGAGCGCTTGTTATTTGGCCACTCTCTCATTCGGATAATGGTACTCGTATGCCATGTTCGGATGGGTTCGGCTAGAGGACGGGCTTCAGTATGAACTGCCAGTGGTATGGGACACTGGAAGAGTTGATTGAAGACTAGGTGAACTGATTGTTATTATTGTATAAATCACATAAGTTGATCGATACATGTGTATTATTGTTCAATTATACTTATTACACTTCCTGAAAGATTACACACCATTATGCCACATGTATATCTTGCACTTCACGTGGGGCACATTATTCATGTACACGTATACTCTGCATTCCATATATTCCCTTTAAACACACTGTTGTTGTATAATCGCAATACTATATCATGATTATTCTGCGTACTTCTTGCATATATGTTCATATTAATCATTATACTGTCATGCTACTATTTCTATTAATATAAATAAATAAGAAATAATTAAAACTTGATACATGTTAATTAAATAAATTGATATCGTTAGTGTATAATTAAATAATGAATCTTATAACTGATATTCATAATAATAATATGTTAATGGTATAATAACATAAAGTTAGTTGATACATATATATAACTCTTCCCAATCGACATTTTTATGGTTTATAATCATATATTATATAGTATTATAGATGTAACACTATTATAACATATTAGGTATTGATAATGTTATGATACTGATAACGTATTTATAATATTGATATACCGAGTGTTAGAATACTACGACCACTAATTGTATTTTATTGGTAAGTACTAATTAGTGACTATGCTTGACATCAATAAATCAATGCCAGATTTGGGTTCCTTTTCTATGTCTATATTAAAGGGTGAAAAAAACAGTACATTACCTCTCAGGCAACTGTCTACTAATCTTATACTATTTGATTGACATAACGATCGAAAAAGGTATTTTGTCTATTCACAAGTCAATCTACGTATTTTTCATATTCTTTATTGGAAGATGAGGTACACTTGTGTAAACAAAATATGGTGTGAAGCCCCACATGTCAAGCGATTAATATGTAAATCCTGATTTTCTTTTCTAAAATCTAGTTTTTTTCACAATAAAAAATTAAAATTACATGATCATACTCACCTGAGCAAAATAAATAAATAAATAAAAGAGCTTCCAAGTTAAATGATTTCAATCAGAATTCAGTTTACAAACTCACTTTTCCACATGGAATATTGCTTAAGGTACCCTCCTTTTTTTCCGGTTTTCTATGATATATGAAACTCTTTCTGTATGATGTTTGGAGATGACGGTCCGCTGGATCCTGGGCACCTTTTCATTACTCTTTCTTTAATGAAACGAGATGGAATCCTTCATCTAGAAAAGAAAAGAATCTTAATCCAAGTTGAAACAACCAAATAAATTTATTTCCAAACTTTCTATTCCAAAAGCCAAATGCGAATAGGGGCCCAGGCCAAACCGCATTTGGGGCGTTCCCCCTCGCAAATGGTTCCCAACTATGGACTCGGGTCTGATGCAACCAGCCAAAAATGAATCAGATTTGGCTCGCACCTCTTCACAAAATTACGGCCACAATTCTTTGATTCGAATAGATGCGACCATTGAGCTCGAACCTTTTGAAAGTTTCACTTCGATGCCTATAAGTACAAAATTTTGCAGTAGACTTGGTTCATTCTGGGAGACAGAATTTGACTCAGATTTTCTGCTCAGTAATTAGCAAAAGTCATGATAATTCTCTCCCAATGCCATTTTTTTTGACATATTTGTTGTACTGCATATTTAGGAGCAAATTTTTTTATTAGCAAAAAAAAAATTCATAGGATTAGATTGATTATTATTCTCTTCAAATAGAAAGGCATGTACTAAATGTCTGAATAGCCAAGGAAGTAAAAGGATCACTCTTGTGCATGAATTCAATATGAACTAGTGAATATAACCATAAAATCATAAAAAAAATTCATAGGATTAGATTGATTATTATTCTCTTCAAATAGAAAGGCATGTACTAAATGTCTGAATAGCCAAGGAAGTAAAAGGATCACTCTTGTGCATGAATTCAATATGAACTAGTGAATCTAACCGTAAAATCATAAAAAAATTCATAGGATTAGATTGATTATTATTCTCTTCAAATTGAAAGGCATGCACTAAATGTCTGAATAGCCAGGTAAGTAAAAGGATCACTCTTGTGAATGAATTCAATATGAACTAGTGAATCTAACCATAAAATCATATTTTCTCTCATATGGAAAGTATGGAAAGTAATTAAACAGTGTCTTTTCAAAGTGTTGATGTTTATCGATTGGATAGGATCCTAAACTCTTAACATAAATCTTTTTTCCTCCTATTTTGATCACAATGAAGGAGGTGGTCATCATCGTTGGAGCTGGGCCTACGGGACTGGCCACTGCGGCTTGGGAGATAGAATTCTACACAGATTTTCTGCTTAGTAATTAGCAAAAGTCATGATAATGCTCTCCCGATGCCATTTTTTTTTGGCATATTTGTTGTACTGCATATTTAGGAGCATATTTTTTTTATTAGCAAAAAAAATTCATAGGATTAGATTGATTATTATTCTCTTCAAATAGAAAGGCATGTACTAAATGTCTGAATGCCAAGGAAGTAAAAGGATCACTCTTGTGCATGAATTCAATATAAACTAGTGAATCTAACCATAAAATCATAAAAAAAATTCATAGGATTAGATTGATTATTATTCTCTTCAAATAGAAAGGCATGTACTAAATGTCTGAATAGCCAAGGAAGTAAAAGGATCACTCTTGTGCATGAATTCAGTATGAACTAGTGAATCTAACTGTAAAATCATAAAAAAATTTGTAGGATAAGATTGATTATTATTCTCTTCAAATTGAAAGGCCGCATGTACTAAATGTCTGAATAGTCAAGTAAGTAAAAGGATCACTCTTGTGCATGAATTCAATATGAACTAGTGAATCTAACCATAAATTCATATTTTCTCTCGTATGGAAAGTATGGAAAGTAATTAAACAGTGTCTTATCCAAGTGTTGATATATATCGATTGGATAGGATCCTAAACTCTTAACATAAATCTTTTTTCCTCCAATTTTGATCACAATGAAGGAGGTGGTCATCATCGTTGGAGCTGGGCCTGCGGGACTGGCCACTGCGGCTTGCCTCAACGTGCTCAGCATACCCAATGTCGTGCTGGAGGGGGAGGACTGCTATGCTCACCTATGGAAGAAGAAGGCCTACAACCGTCTGAAGCTTCACCTGGCCAAGGAATTCTGTGCGCTGCCTCACATGCCTCACTCCACCTCGGCCCCAACCTACATCCCTAGGGACGGGTTCGTCCAGTACCTGGACAAGTACGTGGCAAAGTTCAATGTCAACCCCATTTGCAACACCCTCGTTGAATCAGCGGCTTACAACGAGGGCTCCGAGACTTGGAGCGTAAGAACTCGCAATGTGGCAACGGGCGAGGAAATGGAGCGCATGGCGCGGTTCCTGGTGGTGGCCACGGGGGAGAACACGGAGGGGCTCATACCGGACGTGCCCGGTCTGAAGAGCTTCGACGGGAATGTGGTACACTCTTCGCAGTACAAGTCTGGAGATGCTTACAAGGGGAAGAGTGTTCTTGTGGTGGGAAGTGGGAATTCCGGCATGGAGATTGCTTATGATCTCTCTAACTTCGGTGCCAAGACTTCCATTAGTATCCGAAGCCCGGTGAGTAGTCTAATATTATTTATCTTTTCTTATGTTTAGGGGATTAAAGATTTTTTCTTTTAGATTATATAAACATATGGTTTTGATCAATCAGTAGAGAGACCTTGAATCCAAACAAGCAGCAAACGGACATTACAAGGGGAATGATGAAACAGAGTAAGTCATGTTTTAAAAAATAAAACAAAACAAAGTTTCTCTCTAACTATACAACTTGTATGCAGTTTCATGTGATGACCAAGGGCTTGGTACGCTTGGGCATGTCCCTGGCTCGGTACCTGCCAGTCAAGATGGTCGATAGCCTTGTTCTCACGCTCTGTTGGTTCACCTATGGGGACCTGTCCAAGTATGGGATTGTCCAGCCGAGCACAGGCCCGCTAGCTCTCAAGGCCGCGACCGGCAAGTCTGCAGTCATCGATGTTGGCACAGTCGGAAAGATCAAGACCGGTGAGATTCAGGTAATCAACTAATTGATACACAATCCCTAATTTTCTGGGTTGGGATTTCAGTTGGGGGTCATATGTATTAAATTTCTTGGTGTCGGGATCAAAAGGTCGTGGCCGAACCAATGAAGGTGAGTGGCAACGAGATCACCTTTAGAGAGGGCAAGGATCATCAATTTGATGCAATTGTGTTCGCGACTGGGTACAAAAGCACTGCGAGGAACTGGTTGAGGGTATGGAAAGTCTTTGGTCAGTTTCGCTCAATTTACAATATCGATGATATGCGCTTTTCTAATATTTTGATAGAATTGTAGGATGAGGAATGCTGGCTGCTGAACCAAGATGGATTCCCTAAAGAAAGGTACCCGAATCACTGGAAGGGGAAGAATGGTCTGTATTGCGTGGGACTGGGCAGAAGGGGACTGTTAGGGATTGCCATGGATGCTGAAAGCACTGCGAACGACATTGCCAAGGTCTTAAAGACGAGTGATGATGCCAAAAATGCTATGAACTGACATAGTAGTTTCTTCTTGGTACAGAATTGTTACATATAGAAGTGTAACATGTACCTTAAGAATAATTGTGTCCTCTGTGGTGTTCTTCCCCGCAATAGGGCTTGTACATAAAGGTCAAGAAGGAATATCTAAAAATTGAATGCAGTGCAAATAGTTGCGCGTATATACTAGGAGTTCCATAGCACTGAAGATCGATATGCTAGTCACTAGAAGTAAGAAGTTTCCGACGTTATGCATTTATTGTTACTTGCTTTCTCTGTTGCAAAATTGATATGCTCTAAAGAAAGTACATAAGGATTTAACATGGTACGGCTCAAACTTGGCCTATGTTCACGGGGAGAGAACTTGTGAGAGATTTCATTAAAAGACTTGGTACAAAGAGATCTAACCTTCATCTTGATGCAACAAGAGAATTCACCTTCCACCTGAATCTAGCCCTAAATTAAAAGAGTATTGCCTTCTCTCTATGCATCTTCAACTTGTTCCTCTTTTACTTGAGATTCTCTGTTATAGAAACTTCTTGAGACTTGTTGGGTTGAGGCAATTACAAAGCTTAATCACAACCTTTATTTATAGAATTTTACAATACAACTTCTATTTCAATTATAAGATGATCTTGGCCATTGGATGGTTGAAGAATCCTGATCAATTTTTTTAGGAATTGATCTCCTCGATTAGAAGGATTATAGACCTTTTAATCTTTATAAACAAACCTTTATTGAATAGGAATTAAATCCTATTCATACTCTTTTTGAAAAGAAAACTCGCAATCGCCTAAAAAAGAAACTGCTTCATCTTAATTTGCTTCTTCTGCATCTAATTGAGGTTAAACCTGCACACAAAATACGAGATTAAAGAACTTAAGAAAGAATATGTGCAAGTGCTCAATTCTTCCGCTATAGCAAGTGGCTATGCGGGTCGTGATCCACAAGGAGGGTTTGCGATGGAAGCTTTACAGTTCTTTATTGAAATCGTTAAGAAAATAAGCGAAAGTTCGTCTCTGTTTTAAAGTTATAAAAATGGAAAAAGAAAGTATAGTTAAAGTTAGTAGAAAATGGAGGATGAAGAAGTTGGAAAATTCAGAAAACAAAAGAAAGCGATTATGTACAATGAAGTGGAAAGAAGAATGAATACGATTTGGAAGAAGTGCTTGGTGATCTAAACTAAGAAAGAAAAGAAAGAAAGAAAAGTGAAGAGATACTTACCTAGGTTGATTGATGACTTACTTGGAAACCTTTTTGCAAGTTCTACCTTTTTGCTTCGGAGGCGTTCAACGTATAGATCATAAACTCGAGCTCGGTCCCCGTGCACATTATATCGTCAAGCATAAGAAGAATGAAGTGATGCGGATCTTGGAAGAGGAGAACGTCTTCATGAACTATCGCTGGCTCTCACGTAACTTGGTTATACTTGCTTTGGAATTCACTTGTACACTCAACAAATACAACCAAGGTAAAGTAGAAGAGGAAGAGGAAAGCAAAACAAATGTAAAGTAAAGCAGAATAGAAAACAAGCAAAGCATTTACCTTTATTACTTGCTGAGACAATGAAAGAAAGGAGTAGGGTACATCGTCGGTGTCACTCTCAACATCAGCCCCTCTCTCTTACTTACATGAATCTTCTTCTACCCTAAGTTACATACAAATTACATAAAAAGAAAGACTAAAAACCTAAACTAAGAAATGAAAATTAAGCTAAATCCTAATATGCATTCCCGTCCCATTTTCAGTGCAAGTACAGGCCTTTTATAGGCAAAACCCTAACCACCATGATCCCGGGGAGGTCGGGGGAGCAAACGATCCCCCTAACTCCCCAACAAAGCCGCGGAAACGCGGTTTGGGCCGCGTTTCCACGGCCAGGGTGTGGCCAGGTGGCCACACCCTGTTGGTGGGTCTCCCCGGTTTCTCCCTCTGACTTTATCTGGAGTTGGTTTTGCAGTTTGGCTCCGAGATTTTGAAGAAATGGCCTTGGATTCTTGGCTTTAACCGATCGATCCTGAGAGGATTCTTCTCAACCGGTTTCAACCTCTTGATTTTGCCCTGATTTTGTGTGTGCGAATTAATTCTGATTTAATTCAGAATTCTGGTGGGCTTTTGGGCTCATTTCTCTTCATCTCCTTAAAGATTGGGCCTGCAAATAAATTAAACAAATAATTAGAACAATGCAGGCTTTTATTCTAAAATAAGTATGGAAATGTGACATTAAATATGCAACATTAGCAACAAATCACACCCCCATACCTATCTTTTGCTCGTCCTCGAGCAACACAACAAAATTATACTAAAGATTATTAGGCCACTTTCGCAGGTCGCGCGATTGCACTGAGCACGTGCAACAAGCCGTTAAACCTCTAGGTTCCCCCTAGAGGACGAGTTTTGTCTCGTGAGGGTTTTCAGCGGATTGCACCCGCAAAATCCATAAAGAAAGGGAAATAAAGTGTTAGTATTTTCGAAAAGCATTTTGAAAGAGAAAAATATTTGAAATATGATTGTAAGATCTAAGCAATCTATAAGTTATAGGAAAATCGAATTTTTCATTCCTAAACTTAGTCTCGATTCAAAAATTTGTTATCAATCAAAGTAAGGAGTCAAATTGTGCTTCTCATCTAGTCTATTACTTTACCCTAAGTCATATGCACCTCGTGACTGTGAAAATTTTGACTAAGGGTTCATTAACTTTAACTCTTATGCCTTATATATATATATATATTTTTTTTTTGGGTATTATTCCTTAGTTTTATTAGGCTTTCTAATCTGCCCATGTAACGAGCCTTTAGTCGATGACTCCCAAACCAAACGGTCTTAGGGCACCAGGTGAGAAGACACCCCTAGGACTTAAGGACTCGAGCAAACAAGGCCACAAAACTAGGGATTTTATTATATGAACCTCTTTTAGGCGTGAACACTTATGCTTTATTAGGCAAAATACCCAGCTTAATCAGAGGATTTTTCTTTTCAAACTTGTCTAATCATCTTTCGCATAAATACTAAGGCTTGCTTAGGCCAAAGCACCTAGCTAATCAATAATTAGATTTGTTTTTTTTCTTTTTTTTTCAAACTCATCTAATTATCTTTTGCATAAATACTAAGGCTTTCTTAGGCCAAAGCACCTAGCTAATCAATAATTAGATTTGTTTATATATATATATTTTTATAAGGCATAAGAATCTTTGTTTTTGAACCCTAAGTGTGTAAGTGTATGAAGTGTGCATATTTCATCAAGGTAAAGTTCAAGACCAAATTACTTTGACAAATTATCTTCCTAACTCTAAAAATCAAACAAATAATCTTATTTTGACCAAGTATAAGAAATCCTAATTTGGATTTCCTATTCCTTAAAATTAACTTAATTTCTTACAAAAATAAGTCAAAATATTGTTTCTATTTTTCAAAAAGTTTTTAAAAGTAAAGAAAAATGTTAATCTTAAATTTTTTTTTAAATTTTAAAGAAAAAGAAAAGTTATGTTAGACCCTCCCCCACACCTATCTCATGCATTGTCCTCAATGTATGAATTAATGCATAGATGCATGAAAAAGACGACAGGGAAGGAAATGTTACCTTAAGGTGGTGGTTCCGGTGGTGGTCTGATTGGTCCACGAAACGCGGCCCAATCAACTTTTCTTGGGTCTCGGAGGAACCCACCAGAAATATCTTTAATATAACCCATTAAAAAGATGTATCCATAAAGGATCTTTATTAAATATTGTACCCCATCTAATTTCCATATTTCATAATTGATTTCAGAGTCAAATTTATCAACCACCTCGTCCCAGAATGGAGTATGAAATGATGGAACAGTTGACTTGGACTCAGGAAGGACAGGAATTAATACCGACTCAGGAAGGTGACTTAAGTCAAGTAAAGGTTCAGGAGTCGAAATAGGTTCAGAAATTGGGTCCAAGTCAAGAAGTTGAAACTCCAGTCCACATGTATTTTCCAACAATGGAATGTGACCTAATATGGGTGATTTCAGTTCAGGAATGATAGGTGGAGGAATCAAAACTGACTCTAAAATATTACTCAAGTTTGGTAACAAAACGGGAGTCAAGATTGATTCAGAAAGTTGAACTGGATCACAGATTTGAGAATCTAGGTCACATATCTCATTGAGTTCAATATCAAAAATTGGAGAACTTGCCAATTTGTCAATAGGATCTTCGAAAGTGTAAAGTTGGTCAAGTTCAACATGATCCTCAAAGATAGGTGATTCAATTTCTTTATGAATTGGTACAGGATCCAATGTTGACTCCGGAAAAGATTGAAGTCAGGTGAAGATACCGGAGTCATAATCGAATCAGGAAATAGAATTGAATCACTAAATTGGGGTTCAGGATCATAATCATTTTCAAGTTCTATTTCAGGAAAAGGAAAACTTGCTAAACTGTCAATATCTTTTTCAAATTTGGAGTTTGGGCAAGTTCAAGTGGTTGTGCTGAAATGGAATCTTGATTTCCAAAACTACATGACTTTTCGGCTCTAATAGAATAGTTAGTGACATCAGGACGGTGGGAACGTAAAGATTCGACCATCATATCTATGTCACGATTACGAGTGTTTTGAGCCTGAGTCATGGATTCAAGCATCTTTTCATAGTTGATAGGTTCATTGTTTTGATGAAAAGATGAAGAATTGTCTTGGAAGTGGTAGTGAAATTGTGAGTCCATCAGATTTTGGGATTTGTGTTTGGACTCACGCATACTCATTTCCATAATTGATGGTTTCCTATTTTGGACGGGTGGAACTGAGTATGAATCTTGAACATAATGTGGACTGGGTGGAGAAGGAGAGCAAGGTGGTTGGAAATTATGCTCGGGGGAGGTGAATCCCCACTGACTCGGTGAAGAGTTGAAATCATTATGGAAATTATAGTTATTAGATGGGGGGTATGGGTCATATTGATTCGGATAAGACCAATCCGGCACACTAGGTTGGTCAAAGTTATGATATGCCGGGTTGGTAATATCTGAAAATGAAGTCGGTGTGTAATATGGATTATTAGTGTAGTTGAAAAAATTATTATTATAGTCCATATCACACAATAGAATACAAACAAAGAAAAACAAACAAATAAACAAACAAAAAAGAAAAAATTCTAGCCTAAGTTAGGGTAGACTTAGGACCTAGACGACTCCAACTGGTTAGACTGTCCACGGGAGGTCTAATGTAGACTTTAACCACAAGCTAATTAGCCAGGTCAGGGCAAGGTTGGTGGGAGGTTTTCCGTCAAAGACGTTCCTTAATTAAATAACCACCAACCTTCGGGCTTTCGGCCCTCAATCCCTTTCCTAGACACTGATTTTGCAGGAGTTAGATTCCAACATTTTTCCCCCTTAGGATAATCTCCTAATTGAGTCCGAGATGTCCCTAGGGCCAACGTCTACTCAATTTTAGTTAGGCTTGGGTTAGTGAGTGCTTGGAATGTGATTTTTGGGCTAAGGAGGGTGATCAAATCCCCACCTTATCTTGTTAATGGGTTAGTGCCCTTAAAATAATTTTGTGCAAGTGTACAAGATATGTAAGATTCACTCAAAGCGATATAAATCAACCAAGAAGTGAGTCATATGCTAAATGCAATGCATACGTACCTTGCTCCAGCACTCTTCAACAGTAAAAGTAAATGAATTGAAAAGACACGTGCCTAAAATGCAAACGTCTAATCAATTTTTAACTTTTGCAACAAACTTTTTACTGTTGATTATTAGCAGGTTTTTGTGATGGCATATAAGAAATAAATAATTGCAGCAAATTATAATTTGCAAAGCTAGCAGCCCTGCAAAAACCTGTTAGTAGTCAGCTCTTTATTGCCGCGGATCCGCGGCTTTTGCCGTGGAAACGCGGCAATTCAGAGGGCCCTTGGTCTCTGCTTTCTAGAGCAGAGGCCCAAGGCCACTTGTATGTCACTGCAATATTAATTCCTGCTTTGATTGCCCTGTAACCTGCAACAGAGAAGAAACTTCGTTTAGTTCTAAAAAATTTTCAAAAAAAATTCAGATTTCAATAAAAACATTTTACCCACCCCGGCAACGGCGCCAAAAATTTAATTGAGGCTAAACCTGCACACAAAATACGAGATTATAGAACTTAAGAAAGAATATGTGCAAGTGCTCAATTCTTCCGCTATAGCAAGTGGCTATGCGGGTCGTGATCCACAAGGAGGGTTTGCGATGGAAGCTTTACAGTTCTTTATTGAAATCGTTAAGAAAATAAGCGAAAGTTCTTCTCTGTTTTAAAGTTGTAAAAATGGAAAAAGAAAGTATAGTTAAAGTTAGTAGAAAATGGAGGATGAAGAAGTTGGAAAATTCAGAAAACAAAAGAAAGCGATTATGTACAATGAAGTGGAAAGAAGAATGAAAACGATTTGGAAGAAGTGCTTGGTGATCTAAACTAAGAAAGAAAAGAAAGAAAGAAAAGTGAAGAGATACTTACCTAGGTTGATTGATGACTTACTTGGAAACCTTTTTGCAAGTTCTACCTTTTTGCTTCGGAGGCGTTCAACGCATAGATCATAAACTCGAGCTTGGTCCCCGTGCACATTATATCATCAAGCATAAGAAGAACGAAGTGATGCGGATCTTAGAAGAGGAGAACGTCTTCATGAACTATCGCTGGCTCTCACGTAGCTTGGTTATACTTGCTTTGGAATTCACTTGAACACTCAACAAATACAACCAAGGTAAAGTAGAAGAGGAAGAGGAAAGCAAAACAAATGTAAAGTAAAGCAGAATAGAAAACAAACAAAGCATTTACCTTTATTACTTGCTGAGACAATGAAAGAAAGGAGTAGGGTACATCGTCGGTGTCACTCTCAACATCAGCCCCTCTCCTTACTTACATGAATCTTCTTCTACCCTAAGTTACATACAAATTACATAAAAAGAAAGACTAAAAACCTAAACTAAGAAATGAAAATTAAGCTAAATCCTAATATGCATTCCCGTCCCATTTTCAGTGCAAGTACAGGCCTTTTATAGGCAAAACCCTAACCACCATGATCCCGGGGAGGTCGGGGGAGCAAACGCTCCCCCTAACTCCCCAACAAAGCACGGAAACGCGGCCCAAGCCGCGTTTCCGCGGCCAGGGTGTGGCCAGGTGGCCACACCCTGTTGGTGGGTCTCCCCGGTTTCTCCCTCTGACTTTATCTGGAGTTGGTTTTGCAGTTTGGCTCCGAGATTTTGAAGAAATGGCCTTGGATTCTTGGCTTTAACCGATCGATCCTGAGAGGATTCTTCTCAACCGGTTTCAACCTCTTGATTTTGCCCTGATTTTGTGTCTGCGAATTAATTCTGATTTAATTCAGAATTCTGGTGGGCTTTTGGGCTCATTTCTCTTCATCTCCTTAAAGATTGGCCTGCAAATAAATTAAACAAATAATTAGGACAATGCAGGCTTTTATTCTAAAATAAGTATGGAAATGTGACATTAAATATGCAACATTAGCAACAAATCAGCATCAAGCCGTCATCTTCTCTAACTCAATTGGATTATTTTGAACCAAAAGGAAAATCCTAACAATCTCCACCTTGTCTTGTCTTTTAAGCCTTTAGCAAAACAACTTTTGATTTTAGATTAATATCTTGTGATTCTTCCTTGGTTGTAGCCGTGCGTGAAGCCTTTAATTCTTGCCCCCTCTCCCCGGGTCTTTAGCTAATTTACCACCATGACTTGGGCCATCTCAGGCCTTACCTGAGTGCACCCTTTCTCTTTCTCGCAACACTTTGTCCGGTTCACGAGCTGTTGCTGTCTTTTATGAAGCTCCACCTCTCGATGAACTCCCTTCCAAACTTATCTTTGAAACTCCACCTCAAATCGAGTTTCCTTCCTTCAACTTGTATAGCCCTCCAAACTTCTCTCCTTCCAGGATTACCCTGTCTCCTTGGCTGACTGTGATGACGCCTTATTTACTTAAATCTGACATCCTTCTTCATTGAGCACCATTATGGATATTAGATTATACCGTGCCTCCGGGACATACAGGACCGCCTCCGGAGCACACACTATCCTATTTCTTCCTGTAACCTTGATTGTTCCACTGCCGATGACCTCTCAAGCCGAGCCATCCACC
>JAVJIF010025191.1:0-66995 GCA_038442645.1 Agave tequilana | reverse complement strand
CCCAGATTACAGAAATTCCGAGATCAGGTAGGGGCTGGATTAAGGACTGATATCTGTATTCATCCAGATGGTGCTCTGTATTTTGGTAGTAGACTTTGTGTTCCCCAAGGAGAAGTTAAACAGAAGATTTTGGCGGAAGCACACAGTTCAGCTTATTCCATACACCCGGGGGAACCAAGATGTCAGGACTTGAAGAAGCATTTTTGGTGGAATGCTATGAAAAGGGAGATAGCTCAGTATGTAGCCAAGTGCTTGGTGTGCCAGCAGATAAAGATAGAGCATCAGAGATCAGCCGGACTTTACAACCTTACCGATACCTGAGTGGAGTGGGAGCACATCACCATGGATTTTGTCACGCATTGCCTCGCAGTCCTAAAGTAATAATGCCGTGTGGGTAATCATTGATCGCCTCACCAAGTCAGCCCACTTCATACCATTCAGGGTGGGTCAGTCAACAGAAGTTTTGGCAGACAAGTACATGAAGGAGATAGTTCGTCTTCATGGAGTTCCAGTCAGTATTGTTTCAGACAGAGACACCATATTTAGATCTCATTTCTGGAAAGTCTCCAAGAAAGTTTTGGGAACTCGTCTGAAATTCAGTACATCCTATCATCCTCAGACAGACGGACAATCTGAAAGGACTATCCAGATTCTTGAAGATATGCTAAGGGCCTGTATGATTGAGTTCAAGGGATCATGGGAAGACCATCTTCATCTAGCTGAGTTTTCTTATAACAACAGTTATCAGGCAAGTATCAAGATGGCACCTTTTGAGGCATTGTATGGGAGAAAGTGTAGATCACCGATTTGTTGGGATGAAGTCGGTGAGAGGAGACTATTGGGGCCAGAGATCCTGATTCAGACAACAGAGAAAGTCAGAGTCATCAGAAGATCATCTCAGGGCAGCTCAGAGTCGGCAGAAGAGTTGGGCAGATTCACAGAGAAGGCCATTGGAGTTCCAGGCAGGAGATCATGTGTTCTTGAGGATATCACCAACCAGAGGAGTGATCCGGTTCGGTGTTCGTGGAAAGCTGAGTCCGAGATATATCGGCCCATTCGAGATTTTGGAGCGAGTGGGAGATTGTCTTACAGATTGGCCTTACCTCCATCTTTGGACGAGTGCACAATGTTTTCCACGTATCTCAGTTGAGGAAGTATGTCAAAGATGATAGTCATATTTTGGATCATTCCGACTGGAACTGCAGCCAGATTTATCATATCAGGAGCAGCCGATGGCCATTCTGGATAGAAGTGTGAAGACACTGAAGAACAATGCTATACCTTTAGTGTTGGTGTCTTGGAACCGGCATGCGCCAGGAGAGGCCACGTGGGAACGAGAGGACGTTATCCGAGAGCGCTATCCTCAACTCTTCACATTCTGATTGGTAAGACTCTTTCCTTCTATTCTTCTCTACCGTTATCTTCCATCTTGTCCTTCTCTATCTGTTACTTTTCCTGTTACCTTTCACCTTATGAAATTTCGAGGACGAAATTTTTGTAAGGTGGGTGGATTGTAATACCCCGTTTCCAGAATACGTACTTAGTTGCGTATTCAGCTTTTCGATCGTATTTTTCGATTTACTTTCCGTATTTGACCGATTTCAATTTCAAATATCATTTTCTAATATATTAGATTTTATATGATTTTCTGGATTTTCCCTGAATTAAAATGAATTTCTTCAAAACCATGGTGTCGGCCAGTGTCACTGATCGATTCCCGAATTTTTATTTTCCAAACAGTTAGGAATTTCTAGAAAATCCTTTAAGCTTTATTTCTTAGAATCCTGTTTTCTATCTAATACTTTTTCTGAGAATTTTATGAATTTATGAAAATTCCAACGGAGTCGGTAGATAACTGATTCCGGGATTTTTTAGCTTTAAACTATAAAGTATTTCTTACAAAGATTCACTATAAGTCTTCATACATTATTATTGATTTTTGGTAAAAATTGCGAGTCGTTCCGAGATACTTGAATTTCGGACGATTTCGGTATTTTCCGAAATGTTTTCCGTATCTTAGACTTAAACCCAGGAACCTGTGTTTCCGATATTTTCATTTTTGGAGATCAAGAAAATATCTTCATTTATCAAATTCTTTTCTTTTTTCCTTTTCTCTATTTTTCTTTCCTTCTTCCACAAGCCAAAGAATTTCCTAATTTCCCAATTCCCAACAATTCCAATTTTTCCACAAATATCCCAAGTTCCACACTCTTCTACCATTAATGCCCTCATTCTCTCTCTCTTCCATGGCCGGCCACCATGGCCAAGGAGACAACTCATCTCCCCTATTTGCACAAAACCCCCTCTCAATTACCTTATTTTCACCTCCTTTACAAAATCAAAATCCTATATAAACTTTCCTTTACATTTTTATTTCTCTTTTCTTCACTTCACAAGAAATTAACCCTCACCACTTTCTCCTCCATCTCAAACTCAACCACCTACTTCCAAAACAACACCTAAGTTTTCATCTCCATCCCAAGCAACATCACACCTTGGATTTGGATCGCATCTCACTTCGTCGGAAGTATCGCCAGGATCAAGTTGGTGATAGCCGTCGACAACGATCCGTTCGAACTCGTATAAGCTTCACATAACCGTTCGAGGTGAGTATATTTACTCACCAAGACTTGTAAACCCCTTTGTATACTGTGTGTGACAAATAATGTACACTTGTGCCATAAAAATCCCATTTTTAGACCATCAAGAACAACCATCAGAAAATCTGTTCTGTTACTGTTTTCCCCACGATTAGTCGACTTAACCTAGGGACCAGTCGACTACCCACCTTAGTTGAAACTTAACCTTTTCTGATTTCACATTTTAGTCGACTAAGCCATATTACCAGTCGACTAGACCCCCCTAGTCGACTACATTTTTAACCTAGTCGACTAATCTTTCCCTGGACCAGAAAACACCAACTCTCGGCTCCAGTCGACTTAGTCTATTTTATTGTCGACTAGATACCCTTAGTCGACTACAACCTTGACCTTAGTCGACTAATAATTCCTGAAATAAATCTCAACTCTCTGTATCACAGATTCAGTCGACTTAAGTATCTGTTAGTCGACTTATAATCATTGTTAGTCGACTAACCTTTCCACCCAGTCGACTAACTTTTCCTGAAACCAGAATTCCAACTCTCTGGAACCCAGTTTTAGTCGACTAATCCAGACTGTTAGTCGACTAGAGACCACTATTAGTCGACTAACTCCTCCACCTAGTCGACTAATTCTGGCTATTTGTTATAGTTGATTCCTTTCCTGAATTTGGATCTTATCATTGGTACATATGTCACATATTGTTCTTGTTTATACTTCATGACTGTATTACATGACATGTTACTTGATGGACATTACTTCTTGTTACTTTATGACTTATTATTGTATAGTCTCATTCCATAACTTGTTAAGAATGGATATCACCACTTATCATGCCATCACTTGAACCAAGCATGATACACTTGACTTTGTATAAAATGGACCAACTTACATATGGGTCGGGGGAAACAAGCGGATATCGATATGTGTTCGTGTTTACAGTGGCATTAGGTATATTGTACAATTATATTTCCGTCCGTCTGACCTGAGGGCCTCCAGGGACCGAGGGGAGTGCTTGCTCCCTATTCCTGAATACTGTCATGACAAAGGGCATACATAAGTCCCTCCTGATAGGCCTTGCGGCTGGTTCCGTCATCAAGCAACGGAACACCCTGGACCGTGGTCCCGGCATGCACGGGACCCAGTGTAAACATAGTTCGTCGATACAACCGCTGTTTCCAATAACAACCTTGCTTTACTAGGATATGGATCTATGTGCTCTGGGACGCTGGGTCCATAGTTAGATATCACAGTAAGACAAGTAATAATAATAAGACGTCAACTGTAGATTTATTGTATTTAGGATTTTATCTCCTCATGCTTTTCATACTTGTTAATTGATATTCCTTATAACTATTTTCATTTTCTTATTCATGTCCTTTAGCCACTTGGCTATAGTTTGTTTATTGTTATATGTCTTGACTCCTTGGATTTGCACATTCAGATTCTGAAGCTTGGAACGAAGTGGAACCGTCCACAGAGGACCAAGCTTACTTTAGTGAGCAGGCGTTTTAGTTCCAGTCCCCTCGTGCCAGACTCCTCCTTTTTGACTCACGGGACCTCCATCCTACTCGTGAGCCCTTTTTTGTATACATATTGTATATTATTCTTTTGGACTTGGTTATGATGTAATACACATGTAATGTGTAATACTTTATAATATCCTGTGATAACTTTGTATGTGTATATCTTGAGTTGGCATATGTATGATTACCACGCTTTGTCGTACTCTGATCTTTGTTGTACTTTATGCTTAGCGTATATACGTGGGGGCAATTTATGACCTACGTATATACGTCGCAGTGACGTCCCCGTATCCGTGGAATCGGGGCGTTACAGGTTGGTATCAGAGCTTAGGCTCTCAAACCTAAAGTACAATCAAGCAGCAAATTCTAGTATTTGCTAATGCCAACTACAATATACAAAGTTATTAAGTCCTTCTTGATTCCTTCCTCGATTCATTCTCTTGTATCCTAAACTCCTTCCAATTGTTTTCAAATTCCAGTTTTCTATTCCTAACTCGGTATGGAGCGAAGGACGGGCCGTAACCACTCGGGGCAAGCTTCGAATGGACCCACGGGAGAGAATGTGGATATTTTGAGGGTCATTCAGACCATGATGGAGAACCCAGCAGCAGCAGACGAGCTTCTCCGACAAGAGTTGACAGCACCAAAGGAACAGAGGCCGGGAGTATATCGGACTTCCGGAGGCTGCAGCCAGCTATATTCACGGGGGAAGAGAAACCCCTGGATGCTGAGCAATGGCTGACGGACACCACCGATTTGCTGAATGCAGCCAGGGTACCAAAGGAGAATCAAGTCGAGGTCGCCAAGATACAGTTGAAAGATGTAGCTAGAACTTGGTGGCTTGCTGAAGAGGCTAGACTGGAGAAGCCTGTCACCTGGGACACGTTCTCCAAGAGTTTTTACAGCAGATTCTTCCCTGCTACTGCTCAGAAAGATATGGAAGAGCAGTTTATCAGACTCCAGCAGTGGGACAAGTCCGTGGATGAGTATGCCGCGGAGTTTCTTAGACTTAGCCGCTTCGCGCCGTACATGGTAACGGATGAGAGAAGCGAGCAAGCAGATTCCAGCAGGGCCTGCAGATGGACATACAGGTCTTCTTGATGCCCCAGCAACTGAAGACTTATTCAAGGTTCTCACCATAGCTCGAGAGGTGGAGCGTGGGTTAGAGAAGAAGCAAGAGAACCAGATGAAGAACCAGGCCATGAGAGGCCGTTTGTACCAATGGGAAGAGGAGGCCCATACAGAGCAGCGAAGGTTCAGGCAGGAACCATTCAGACCAGTTCCTTATCAGATGGTTCGACCAGGTCCTATCTGCAACTTTTGCCAGAAACCAGGGCATTCTCAGCAGAATTGCCGTAGGGCAAATGGATGGTGTTTGGTGTGTGGATCTCGAGATCATTCCATTGAAGCTTGTCCACACAGGAGAATGGGGATAAACCAATCAACCTTGCCAGCACATCAGGGACCCCATGGACAGAGGGCACTTCCAGGGCCACTTGGGCAGAGGAACAGGGACCAGTGATGAGGAGAGCTCTTCCCCTTCCTCCACAGCATGTTGTTCGCCCAGTCCAGAGAGGAGCCAGGACTGCAGCAGGGCGTGGAAGGGACAAGCATATAACTTGACAGCAGAAGAGGCTGAGCTTCAGAGGAGGTGATAACAGGTAACATCAGAGTTCATTCGAAACCTGTTCTCGCTCTCTTCGATTCAGGTGCATCCCATTGTTATATCTCAGACCATTTTGTGGCTTTGCATTCTATACCTGTTAGATCTTTAGACCACAAATGGGAGATTAGTACAGGGAATGGAGTAGTCATATCTTCTAGAGTCTGTACTGATTGTCCGTAGAACTTTGTGATAAGATCTTGGCCATAGATATGCTCGTACTAGACACCAAAGGTACGACGTAATCTTAGGCATGACCTGGCTCAGTCAGTACTATGCAGTGATTGATTGTAGGGAGAAGAAGATTAATTTCAGAATCCCTCATCAACCGGAGTTCCAATTTAGTGGAGAAGTGAAGTCTACCAAGGAAAGACTCGGATGACTACTTCGGAGGTTCAGAGCAGAAAGGAGTACGGTGTGGGATGAATTCCCAGGAGTGTTTGCTGAGATCTCAGGACTGCCACCGGAAAGGAAGATTGAGTTCTCTATTGGGACTATTCCAGGGCAGCTCCGATATCCAAGGCTCCGTACAGGATGGCACCGACGGAGTTGGAGATTCTGAAGAAGCAACTGCAGGAATACTCGGACAAGGGTTTGATTCGGCCGAGTACTTCACCGTGGGGAGCTCCAGTATTATTGGCACAAGAAGGATGGTGGTAAGTAGACTTTGTATTGATTATAGGGAATTGAACAAGGTAACCATCAAGAACAAGTATCTCTTACCAAGGATTGATGATCTGTTTGATCAGCTTCATGGAGCCCGTGTATTCTCTAAATTAGATTTACAGTCGGGTTACCATCAGCTGAGGGTGAAGAAGGAAGATATTCCGAGACGGCATTCAGGACCTTATGGCCACTATGAGTTTCTAGTTATGCCTTTCGGAGTCACCAATGCCCCTGCAGTTTTCATGGATTTGATGAACCGAGTGTTCTCGCCCTATCTGGATCAGTTCGTTGTTGTTTTCATAGATGACATTTTGATCTATTCAATAACAACAGGGAGCATGCAGAACACTTGAGGATTGTGTTGCAGACTCTCCAGCAGGAGCAGCTTCATGCCAAGAGGAGCAAGTGTGAGTTCTGGTTGGACAGCATAGCCTTCCTTGGACACATGTTTCAGCAGAAGGAATTTCAGTTGATCCCAGCAAATCCAGGCAGTGAGAGATTGGCCGATTCCGAGGACGGTGACTGAGATTAAGAGTTTTCTTGGACTAGCCGGATATTACAGACGCTTTGTCCAGGATTTCTCTAGGATTGCAGCCCCGTTGACCAAGCTCACCAGGAAAGGAGAGAAGTATTTATAGACAGAGGAGTGTACCGCAGCATTTGAGCAATTGAAGCAGAGGCTCATTTCAGCTCCAATCTTGAAGACTCCCTCAGGAAGAGGAGGGATGGTCATATTCAGTGATGCATCAGGAAAAGGCCTGGGATGTGTACTTATGCAACATGATCATGTTATAGCATATGCATCTAGGCAACTGAAGACTCATGAGCGGAATTACGCAACTCATGACTTGGAGCTAGCAGCTGTGATATTTGCATTGAAGATCTAGAGGCATTATCTTCTGGGAGATAAAGTGTTGATATACACGGATCACAAGAGCCTCAAGTATATCTTCTCACAGAAAGAGTTGAACATGAGGCAGAGGAGGTGGCTTGAACTGATGGCGGACTATGATATTGACTTGCAATATCATCCAGGCAAGGTCAATACAATTCCAGATGCACTGAGCAGGATGCCAGAGAATAGAGTGCTTGTCCAGCTCACTCAGCAGAGGGAGTTGATTCAAGACTTCATCAGATTAGACTTGATGTTAGTTCGAAGGACTGAGAAGGCAGGACAGTTCATGACTTTGCAGATCCAGTCAGCATTGATAGATGAGATCAAGGAAGCTCAAAGGAAGACCCCAGATTACAGAAATTCCGAGATCAGGTAGGGGCTGGATTAAGGACTGATATCTGTATTCATCCAGATGGTGCTCTGTATTTTGGTAGTAGACTTTGTGTTCCCTAAGGAGAAGTTAAACAGAAGATTTTGGCGGAAGCACACAGTTCAGCTTATTCCATACACCCGGGGGGAACCAAGATGTATCAGGACTTGAAGAAGCATTTTTGGTGGAATGCTATGAAAAGGGAGATAGCTCAGTATGTAGCCAAGTGCTTGGTGTGCCAGCAGATAAAGATAGAGCATCAGAGATCAGCCGGACTTCTACAACCTTTACCGATACCTGAGTGGAAGTGGGAGCACATCACCATGGATTTTGTCACGGCATTGCCTCGCAGTCCTAAAGGTAATAATGCCGTGTGGGTAATCATTGATCGCCTCACCAAGTCAGCCCACTTCATACCATTCAGGGTGGGTCAGTCAACAGAAGTTTTGGCAGACAAGTACATGAAGGAGATAGTTCGTCTTCATGGAGTTCCAGTCAGTATTGTTTCAGACAGAGACACCATATTTAGATCTCATTTCTGGGAAAGTCTCCAAGAAAGTTTGGGAACTCGTCTGAAATTCAGTACATCCTATCATCCTCAGACAGACGGACAATCTGAAAGGACTATCCAGATTCTTGAAGATATGCTAAGGGCCTGTATGATTGAGTTCAAGGGATCATGGGAAGACCATCTTCATCTAGCTGAGTTTTCTTATAACAACAGTTATCAGGCAAGTATCAAGATGGCACCTTTTGAGGCATTGTATGGGAGAAAGTGTAGATCACCGATTTGTTGGGATGAAGTCGGTGAGAGGAGACTATTGGGGCCAGAGATCCTGATTCAGACAACAGAGAAAGTCAGAGTCATCAGAGATCATCTCAGGGCAGCTCAGAGTCGGCAGAAGAGTTGGGCAGATTCACAGAGAAGGCCATTGGAGTTCCAGGCAGGAGATCATGTGTTCTTGAGGATATCACCTACCAGAGGAGTGATCCGGTTCGGTGTTCGTGGAAAGCTGAGTCCGAGATATATCGGCCCATTCGAGATTTTGGAGCGAGTGGGAGATGTGTCTTACAGATTGGCCTTACCTCCATCTTTGGACGGAGTGCACAATGTTTTCCACGTATCTCAGTTGAGGAAGTATGTCAAAGATGATATCATATTTTGGATCATTCCGAACTGGAACTGCAGCCAGATTTATCATATCAGGAGCAGCCGATGGCCATTCTGGATAGAAGTGTGAAGACACTGAAGAACAAGGCTATACCTTTAGTGTTGGTGTCTTGGAACCGGCATGCGCCAGGAGAGGCCACGTGGGAACGAGAGGACGTTATCCGAGAGCGCTATCCTCAACTCTTCACATCTTGATTGGTAAGACTCTTTCCTTCTATTCTTCTCTACCGTTATCTTCCATCTTATCCTTCTCTATCTGTTACTTTTCCTGTTACCTTTCACCTTATGAAATTTCGAGGACGAAATTTTTGTAAGGTGGATGGATTGTAATACCCCGTTTCCAGAATACGTACTTAGTTGCGTATTCAGCTTTTCGATCGTATTTTTCGATTTACTTTCCATATGACCGATTTCAATTTCAAATATCATTTTCTAATATATTAGATTTTATATGATTTTCTGGATTTTTCCTGAATTAAAATGAATTTCTTCAAACCATGGTGTCGGCCAGTGTCACTGATCGATTCCCGAATTTTTATTTTCCAAACAGTTAGGAATTTCTAGAAAATCCTTTAGGCTTTATTTCTTAGAATCCTGTTTTCTATCTAAATACTTTTTCTGAGAATTTTTATGAATTTATGAAAATTCCAACGAGTCGGTAGATAACTGATTCCGGGATTTTTAGCTTTAAAATTATAAAGTATTTCTTACAAAGGATTTCACTATAAGTCTTCATACATTATTATTGATTTTTTGGTAAAAAATGCGAGTCGTTCCGAGATACTTGAATTTCGGACGATTTCGGTATTTTCCGAATGTTTTCCGTATCTTAGACTTAAACCCAGGAACCTGTGTTTCCGATATTTTCATTTTTGGAGATCAAGAAAATATCTTCATTTATCAAATTCTTTTCTTTTTTCCTTTTCTCTATTTTTCTTTCCTTCTTCCACAAGCCAAAGAATTTCCTAATTTCCAAAATTCCAACAATTCCAATTTTTCCACAAATATCCCAAGTTCCACACTCTTCTACCATTAATGCCCTCATTCTCTCTCTCTTCCATGGCCGGCCACCATTGGCCAAGGGAGACAACTCATCTCCCCTATTTGCGCAAAACCCCCTCTCAATTACCTTATTTTCACCTCCTTTACAAAATCAAAATCCTATATAAACTTTCCTTTACATTTTTATTTCTCTTTTCTTCACTTCACCAAGAAATTAACCCTCACCACTTTCTCCTCCATCTCAAACTCAACCACCTACTTCCAAAACAACACCTAAGTTTTCATCTCCATCCCAAGCAACCATCACTACCTTGGATTTGGATCGCATCTCACTTCGTCGGAAGTATCGCCAAGGATCAAGTTGGTGATAGCCGTCGACAACGATCCGTTCGAACTCGTATAAGCTTCACATAACCGTTCGAGGTGAGTATATTTACTCACCAAGACTTGTAAACCCCTTTGTATACATGTGTTGACAAATAATGTACACTTGTGCCATAAAAATCCCATTTTTAGACCATCAAGAACAACCATCAGAAAATCTGTTCTGTTACTGTTTTCCCACGATTAGTCGACTTAACCTAGGGACCAGTCGACTAACCCACCTTAGTTGAAACTTACCTTTTCTGATTTCACAGTTTTAGTCGACTAAGCCATATTACCAGTCGACTAGACCCCCCTAGTCGACTACATTTTTAACCTAGTCGACTAATCTTTCCCTGGACCAGAAACACCAACTCTAGCTCCAGTCGACTTAGTCTATTTTATTGGTCGACTAGATACCCTTAGTCGACTACAACCTTGACCTTAGTCGACTAATAATTCCTAAAATAAATCCCAACTCTCTGTATCACAGATTCAGTCGACTTAAGTATCTGTTAGTCGACTTATAATCATTGTTAGTCGACTAACCTTTCCACCCAGTCGACTAACTTTTCCTGAAACCAGAATTCCAACTCTCTGGAACCCAGTTTTAGTCGACTAATCCAGACTGTTAGTCGACTAGAGACCACTATTAGTCGACTAACTCCTCCACCTAGTCGACTAATTCTGGCTATTTGTTATAGTTGATTCCTTTCCTGAATTTGGATCTTATCATTGGTACATATGTCACATATTGTTCTTGTTTATACTTCATGACTGGTATTACATGACATGTTACTTGATGGACATTACTTCTTGTTACTTTATGACTTATTATTGTATAGTCTCATTCCATAACTTGTTAAGAATGGATATCACCACTTATCATGCCATCACTTGAACCAAGCATGATACACTTGACTTTGTATAAAATGGACCAACTTACATATGGGTCGGGGGAAACAAGCGGATATCGATATGTGTTCGTGTTTACAGTGGCATTAGGTATATTGTACAATTATTTTCCGGTCTGACCTGAGGGCCTCCAGGGGACCGAGGGGAGTGCTTGCTCCCTATTCCTGAATACTGTCATGACAAAGGGCATACATAAGTCCCTCCTGATAGGCCTTGCGGCTGGTTCCGTTATCAAGCAACGGAACACCCTGGACCGTGGTCCCGGGCATACACGGGACCCACTGTAAACATAGTTTCGTCGATACAACCGCTGTTTCCAATAACAACCTTGCTTTACTAGGATATGGATCTATGTGCTCTGGGACGCTGGGTCACATAGTTAGATATCACAGTAAGACAAGTAATAATAATAAGACGTCAACTGTAGATTTATTGTATTTAGGATTTTATCTCCTCATGCTTTTCATACTTGTTAATTGATATTCCTTATAACTATTTCATCTTTCCTATTCATGTCCTTTAGCCACTTGGCTATAGTTTGTTTATTGTTATATGTCTTGACTCCTTGGATTTGCACATTCAGATTCTGAAGCTTGGAACGAAGTGGAACCGTCCACAGAGGACCAAGCTTACTTTAGTGAGCAGGCGGTTTAGTTTCCAGTCCCCTCGTGCCAGACTCCTCCTTTTTGACTCACGGGACCTCCATCCTACTCGTGAGCCCTTTTTTGTATACATATTGTATATTATTCTTTTGGACTTGGTTATGATGTAATACACATGTAATGTGTAATACTTTATAATATCCTGTGATAACTTTGTATGTGTATATCTTGAGTTGGCATATGTATGATTACCACGCTTTGTCGTACTCTGATCTTTGTTGTACTTTATGCTTAGCGTATATACGTGGGGCAATTTATGACCTACGTATATACGTCGCAGTGACGTCCCCGTATCCGTGGAATCGGGGCGTTACAGAAAATTAGAGAAATAAGAACTTTTGAGTTTCTTATTAGAGATATCAATGACAACGCGTCACTTATGTGAAACATTGTGATCCGTGTGGAAAAAACCCCTCATGAAATCAATCAGATTCTAAAATCTCTCCATGAAGATAAGTGCACATGGGACTCATGCACTATGTGTTTCTCATTCTCTCTTTCAATCAATGTTTTCTATTGTTTATCCTAAATCATTGTAAATATGTGATCAATATGTGTGTCCACACACACACAATGAGAAGAACCATACTTAGCGGTATGTTGTCATTGCACAAATGAGTGTTTTTCTCCTCCTCCTCTATCTTTTCTAAAATTTACCATTTCCAAATATAGCTCCGTTTTTATTTCATTTTTCATTTAGTTAAGTTTTTCTATGTATCTCTCCACCCCCCCCCCCCCCCCCCCCCCCCACCCCACATTTTATTTTATTAGTATAAAGAAAACACTATCGTGATGAAGATGAATGTAATACTTAATTTTATGAGATAAAAAATGAATAAAACTGTCCAAGTGAAAAATATAACTCTGTAATATTTACGATGCAATAATAACTTTTCTAATTACAAATGGCAAAAACAATATTTAAACTAGAACTTCATGTAACTTTGTTTCACCCTTTACCAGCATGTCAAACTCTAGTTGCAAGGTTGAATAATTGGGAAATATTATGCCAATATCTCACAACAACACAACATTTTTAATTAAAAAAGTTATATATGTTAAATAATAATCACAAACTATACATGTATTTAGGAATGACAAGGTGTCAAGGCCTCCAACTCAGTCCTAGTCTCGTAAAAAACAGTTAGAGGTTGGTGACTTGTTTAAAACCATTTTACTTCGGGATCAAGTCAGGGCCTAGGAGTCGTTTTAGGCCCTGCTTTTGAGTCCAAATCTAACTCTTAAATATACTTATTATTTAATCGGGGTTATTGTTATCTAACAATTTTGTATTGTAATGCTTAATAATTTTTTAACAAATTTTAAGTGTTCACAATTGACCGAAAGGTTAAGGTTGACAAGCTCAGGGGTTAAATGCAATTCATTTAAACTATTGGACTGACTTGCAAAATCTTCTTTCTTTGCCACCAATCAATGGACATGGAGTTAACAACACTTATTTTATTGGCAACCAAGTTCCATGCTGTATGAATAGATGCTACATCGGCCTGTTTGGTTGACGGTGGAAGTGAGGAAGTAAGAAAGTGAGAAATTGGTAATAGTTTCCTTTGAAACTTGGGAATTGGTTAGTAAGTTTTCCGGTGTTTGCATGTTGTTAGGAAGTGTGATTTGAAAAATGTTATGTCTTTTCCGGTGTTTGGATGGCAATGTGAAAGTGAAAGTAGAAAAGTTGACCACAAAGTTGACCGCAAAATAATATTAAAATAAGAATTAATTAAGAAAAATAAAAAATAAACTGTAATTAGAATGCAAGTGAGATTTACATGATAAAAATTAACTGTTTTGTGCTACAACTTATTATAAATGAGATTTACATGACCACAAAATTAACTGTAGCACTTTGGAAGTGAGGAAATAGTTGTGTAAAAGAGAAAAGAGAGAAGGAAAGAGAGTTTTCTTATTTTTCTTTTCCGCTGTTTGGATAGATAGGGAAGTAAGTAATTATACTTCCTCATTTTCTTACTTCCGCCCACTTTCTTGCATCCAAACACCCCCGATAATTGCTTCAAGCCTCATTCCAAAAGACAGTCAAAAGAAATGATAAGAGTGGGTTCGAAAGAGGAATTATTCTTCACCTCAGCACAAGATAGGAGGATAGTAAGTTTTTAGTAGCGTTCCTTATTTGTTTTGTTC
This sequence comes from Agave tequilana, assembly GCA_038442645.1. Taxonomy (NCBI): domain Eukaryota; kingdom Viridiplantae; phylum Streptophyta; class Magnoliopsida; order Asparagales; family Asparagaceae; genus Agave; species Agave tequilana. The sequence goes on along the minus strand of JAVJIF010025191.1, from coordinate 53,008 downwards.
TTATTGTTTTTTACTTGACCTAATGTTGATATATGTTAGGTAGTTGAAGTTATCTTTATTGCTTTTTTTTTTTTTTGCTTTAAATATATGTTTTTAGTCTTTGCTTTTGATGTTTTTGGGTTGAATTTTCTTTTCATGTGAACATATTTTTGTATGCTGGGTCATGAAACCCATGTTAACACAATATTTGAAAACTTGCACGAGTCGAACGAGTTAAACAAGCCATTTTTCCCATTCAACACTGTTTAAGGTTCAAGTTGTCCTCGCTGGCCCGTTCATCAGTTGGACACAGTTGCAAATGTATACAAATACAGTAGACCCGATCTGGATTCATATTCATATCAGTTGTGGATATGATATTTTCTTACCGAATTATAGTCGTATTTAGATATCATATTTGTGATTTGAAAGCTAATATGAATGTTATAAATGCCATATCTGATTCGTATTCAAAGCACCTCCGTACCGAGCCATTCCAGCTCACCATACGATAACGATTCATAAAAATAATGCATAATTGGCTTATTATACTTACATGATACGCGTTATACTTATAAACTTTGTTCCCACAATATGCACGATCTATGTTTTGGGAGTCTGACAATGCTGATTTTTGAAATGGATTAGTAAATTCATCATTTGTTTCCCACGAGTTGTTAGTTCTGTAAACATATAAAAAGTTAAAAAAACAAACATAATGTATTTCAAAATTTCAAGACTGGGCCCAAATGAACAGAAATAGTATCAATTAATGATTATATCTGGACTCGCTTTCATTTTAACTCCAGACCCAAGCTAAGTTTCACTTTACAAAAAGCCTTTGAACATAAAATCCGCATTGTGCGATTCCTGTACAAAGGGGCTTTAATCCCCACTTGAATACCATATTCGAATAGACGTACCTTAACCAAATATGAATGGATAAATATCCCAATAGACAATACACATCGCTCGGAAAACTCTATTCAGGTTATATCATTTTTAAATAACTATACTCGAGTATAATAATCATTTTAAAAATGTAAAAAAATACAAATAAACACGAATAAAATATGACTTTTTCCTCTAAATCTCTATCATCTTCCTCGTGTTGAAAATTCTGAAAACTAAATAGAACTAAATCATAAAAGAATAAATTTGGAATGAGAAAAAAAGAAGAATTAGAAAAAGAAAACAAAAAACATTGAGGAAAGGGAAAAAAAAAAATCAGTTTAACAAAATCCAGAAAAAAGAGAAAATAAACAAAAAAGTAGACTAGACTCAGAAAACATAGAGGAAAAGGAAAAAGAATCCAAGGGAAAAGAAAATAAGGAAAATTTTTAACCATTCACTTAGGAAAAAAATTAAATATTCTTATTTTCTAATTATTATACAGAGCAATCACTATAAGTCGAATAATATAAATATATAACAAATAATTAGTTTAATAATTTATGTAAACATGCTTAGCAAGAACCCAAAATATTTTTAGGTGACTTTAAACAGATATGATTCAATTATATAATATTTTTTGACATTTGAGAATAAATATATTGAATCAAAACTTTTAAGGAAACAATCATCTTGTTTGAGAGTAAAAGGGGATTACTGTTGCTTTTTGGGGTTTTTTTTGGGTCAAACTACGCCTATTTAGGGTTTTATTTTTTTCCTTTTCCCGAATGATTTCTGTTTTCGAATGAGGAAGATGAGAGTTTTTGTTAAAATTTTTCTCGATTATTGCTCGCACTAATGTAATCACGTATTGAATATTGCGTATTTATCCAACTGTATTTATCCATCCGTATACGATACAAGATACGGTTGATTTAAGCATCAATCTCAGCCGTCCGTGTGTTGAGCAGGCGGACGGTGGATTGGGGGCTTCTCCTTGTACAGGAACCGCACCCAAATCCGAAGCAACCCTCGTCTTCTATATTTTATTTACGCACCAAAAACCCTAGCAGCTAGTTTCTCTTTTTGCTGCTTCTCTCCGTGCCCCTAACGCTAGCGAATCTCCATATCTATCTCTCACAGGCGATCGCAGTCTCAAGGTCAGACGCCATCCTCTCTCTCTCTCTCGCCAACCTGTACCTGATTTATTTATTTATTTTTTCTTTTATTGATTCTTTTGGATTTTGTTGTTGATGTTGGCGTCGCTGGTCTCAACCTATTTTGATTTCTCGGGTTAATTCACTTCAGGCAGCAGCAGCGTCAGATAAACAAAAAAACGCAATCATGGCTTCTCGATTTTGGACTCAGGTATTCGATCCTTGATTTATCAATTTTCTCACCATAAAAATCCCTTCTTTTTTGAAACTTAGGGACGAAACCGTAAAATAATCCTTAATTCACCAATTTTCTTTTCTGAATCTCAGGGCGGAGACAGCGACAGCGATGACTCTGACGTGAAGAGTGATTACGACGACGATAAGAGCGACGTCGGGGCCGAGCCCAAGCCCGGCCCCAACTCCCGGTACCTGCAGGGAAACGCCAGCGACAGCGATGACTCTGACGACGGTCACCGGGTCGTCAAGTCTGCTCGCGACAAGCGGAACGAGGAGATGGCGGCCACCGTTGAGCAGATGAAGAATGCTATGAAGATCAACGACTGGGTCAGTTTACAAGAAAGCTTCGAGAAGATAAACAAGCAGTTGGAGAAGGTCGTGAGGGTCACTGAATCCGATAAGGTCCCTAATTTGTACATCAAGGCTCTTGTGATGCTGGAAGACTTTTTGGCCCAGGCATTGGCAAATAAGGAGGCAAAGAAAAAGATGAGCAGCAGTAATGCGAAGGCACTTAACTCAATGAAACAGAAGCTGAAGAAGAACAATAAGCAGTTTGAGGAAGTTATTGCGAAGTATAGGGAGAAGCCTGACAGCGATGAAGAAGCTGGGGAGGATGAAGAGGAAGAGGAAGAGGAGGAAGAGGATTCTGAGGCTGAAGAAGACCCCGAAAAGATTATGACTGATGGCGATGAGGATGATGAAGATGATAATAAAAGTGATGATCAGCGTGGTGGTGAGTGGCAAGATTCGGGTAAAAAGAGGGGCAAGCTTTTCGCCAATCAATTCATGAAGAGCCCTAGTGAGATCACTTGGGATATTGTTGATAAGAAGCTTAAGGAGATTGTGGCAGCAAGGGGAAGGAAGGGGACAAGCAGAGTTGAGCAGGTGGAGCAGCTCACTTTCCTGACTCGTGTTGCCAAGACCCCAGCCCAGAAGCTTGAGATCCTGTTCAGCGTCATCTCTGCACAATTTGATGTGAACCCAAGCTTGCTCGGGCATATGCCAACCAAAGTGTGGAAAAAGTGTGTTGAAAACATGCTTCTCGTCCTTGACATTCTTGAGAAATACCCAAACATTGTGGTTGATGACACTGTTGAGCCCGAGGAGAATGAGACACAGAAGGGTGCAGATCACAAGGGGCCTATTCGGGTTTGGGGGAGTTTGGTTGCCTTCCTTGATCGGTTGGATGCTGAATTTTTCAAGAGTTTGCAATGTATCGATCCACACACTAGGGAGTATGTTGAGAGGCTGAGGGATGAACCTTTGTTCTTTGTTGTTGCTCAAAATGTGCAGGACTATCTTGAAAGGGTCGGGGATTTCAAGGCAGCTGCAAGGGTGGCCTTGCGAAGAGTTGAACTTGTTTATTATAAGCCACAGGAGGTTTATGATGCGATGAGGAAGTTGGCTGAATTGTGGGAAGATGGGGCAGAGGGTGGAGATGATATAGATGGGGAGGGAGGAGATGATAATCAGTTTGTCGAGGAAAATAGAGGTCCACCATCTTTTTTTGAGGTTCCTGAGCTTGTCCCTAGGAAGCCTACATTTCCTCAGAGCAGTAGAATGCTAATGGACACATTGGTGTCTCTTATTTATAGGTACGGGGATGAGAGAACCAAGGCAAGAACAATGCTTTGTGACATATACCATCATGCTATCTTTGACGAGTTCTCTATTGCCCGCGATCTTTTGTTGATGAGTCATTTGCAAGAAGGTATTCAGCTCATGGACATATCCTCTCAGATTCTGTTCAACAGGTCGATGGCACAACTTGGTTTATGTGCCTTTAGGATGGGGCTTATTGCTGAAGCACATGGATGCCTATCTGAACTTTATACTGGTGGGAGGGTGAAGGAGTTGCTTGCGCAAGGCGTATCTCAAAATCGATTTCATGAAAAAACTCCGGAGCAGGTATTTTCAGTTAATTATGATTTACACCTCACTTTATTGCTAACTCTATTGGTTTAAATGAATATTAGTGGCCCTTGCATCATAATATCTCTTACATGGACAAGATGGCTTCATCTATCATCTTAGATCTATCATGTTGAACTTTATTTATATTTTCTCTTTCAGAGTAGGTTTTTAGTACCTATGTGAATCTTTTATCGGACATGCACTTCTTGATGCAATTGATTTGTGCTGCTGTATAATTAATTTATGTTTTGTCATGCTTGTCATGCATGCATGTCATTCAATTGACTCTGTATGTTATTGGATGCGCTCTGGTTATTGCTATTGTCTTACCTTATTTACCTGTTTGAGATATAATATTGGAAGGAAAAATAGTAATCATAATTGAAAGCTTCATGTCAACAATGCATAAGTACATTAGTTGTGAGAATCTCTAGGGGAAAAGGTGGTAACTATGATATCATTATCTCATGACATTACAAATGGACAAACTTTACAAAGAAAACTTTGGTTTGGTTTCTTTCCTAAGGAAGCTGTCAATGTAGATAGACACCCTTAGGCCCGGAGTCCGGGCCCATGTTAATTTACTGTTCCACATAGCAATTAGCCTAAGCTATTCGTAGCAAAATTTCAGTTTATTCTCATATTCCAGGTCTCAAATTTTCAAATTTTATCAAGGGCAAACTGAAACCAAATTGAATTATTCTTTTCTTATTTAAAAATGCGGAAACTAATGTTCATATTTTGTTAATGGAATCTAGTTGAAACTATAACCAAATTAGATTTTTGACATTTGCTAATGTACATACAATTAGGATGTAGGTTAATAAAATTTGGACTTTTAATGTTGTGTTCTTTGTCTCAGTTTAAATTAAAAATCTGGAATATTTGTAAACAAACTTTTTAATTATTATAGTCTCATTACATGCATGCAATTTGACCATCTTAATAGAAGGTCAAAAAGAAGATCATGTTTTTTTTTTGTGGGTGGGGGTGGGGGAGGGGTGAGGGAAAAGTGATGACATCTGGGACTCCACATTAAGTACTTGAGCTAAATTTAGTACTCCCAAAGCTTTGCATTATAATGATAAAGATATTTTCATGTGTTATGAATGCCATGATCTAGATTATAATAACAACACAAACAACATGGTAATATGATGTCAGAAACTTAAAATTCTAAAATGAACGAGAAGATGTGACACAAAGCAGAATTTTAAACGAAAAAAATGAATGGTATAATAAGGAAGTGAATTGACTTGGAATGATTGGCAAAGAAGATTATCATGATATGGAGAAAGAATAAATATTTTAGAAGATTGATCATGATATAGAGAAAGAATAAATATGTATCATGTGCAACTAACACATCTACTATGGGAATTATGATATAAAGAAAATAGAAAAAATTTATTGTAGCTTCTTTCCTCTTTTGATCATCTAAAATTCATCCAACTCTTGGCTGTCACTGGCCTCTCTTCACTTGAGCAATTTAGTCTTTGACATCCCAATCAACGGCAAATCATGCATTTAACTACGGGGGTTTGCTCACACATCTTTTTCCAGGATTGTAGATATCTCCTTTCGTCACTTATATCCTCTGATGGTAAATTTGTTGCCCTCCAGTCACCCTTTCCAACAGGGAGACTTAATCTTTTTATCCTTCCAGGATATAGGATGATCTCGACGCAAGATGCCTACCAATCAAAGTTACACAAGGAAGCTTTTTGAATAACTTTACTAGTGAACTTGTAGTGGTGAGACACTGAAAATAACAAAAACTTACATTGATTTTCAAAAAAATGTAGTGGAGACTTTATAAACACTAGAGCTATGGGAATCTCTCCCCCAACTTGCATCTCATAAACTCAAAACATTCAAGTGGCAACCCTTATTACTAGCTTGGAAGACGAGGATCTATTTCGACTGCTGCAATTAAGGGTCTGTTTGGTTGTCGTAATTGGTCGTAATTCGTAAGTCGTAATTGGTAAAGTCTTTTACAGTTGTAAATGAGTTACATACATGTAAGTTTTACAGTGTTTGATTGGTAATATAAAATTGTAAGTGGGAAAGTGTATTGTGTTTTACGGTATTTAGTTGTCATAACATGTAAGTCGTAAGTGAAAAAGTTGATCACAAAATTAACTATTTGGTGATTTAAAAAGTTTTAATATTGCAAATAAATATTAAAAATGCTAAATATTAAAAAATAATATTATATAAAAAATAATACACATTTGCATGACCACAAAATTAACTGTAAGTGGGCTATAAGTGAGTGGTAATTGGGTTGCAAGTGAGTGGTAATTGAGTTGCGCAAGTCTTTTACGAATTACGGTCTAAACAAATGCCGTAGTTGTAATTGGGTTGTAAGTCATTTACGAATTACGGACTTTTATGACTTTTACGACGAAACAAACAACCCCTAAAGTATGAATGTAGTAGTTGGAGCTACAATGATATAGTGCATGCATGTTGTTTGGTTTAAAAACTTGCACTGCAGCTCTACGAGGATAGTTGTTCGGTTTGTTGAATGGGAGAAGTGATATCACATAGAAAAGCAATATAAGTTGATTGACAAATTTTATATACCATTTCACGTTTATAGTTGTGGCTGTAGATAACTTGGCCACGACTCTCAAGGGTTGTTTGGTTTGATGTAGTTGAAGTAGCTTTAGCTACATGCAACGTTTCTTCATATAATTAGAGTGTATGCATGATTTGGCAGCGTGTAGCTGCAATTACAACTACAGGAAATGAAAACAAGAGTTTGGTGTAGTGCATGAGAGAGATGATATTGTATTAGAAAAGATAACTTTTGCTGACACGAGTCACACGACAACATATATTATATTTCTTTTTTAATGTCAATTGCTATAGTTGGAACTACACCCAATTTTGTTATGGATCCTACTATAAGAGAAAATCTCCCATTTTGCAGCAATTGGAGTTACAGCCAGCTCCAAGTATAGCAAACCAAACAGCTACAGTGTGATTTGTCTAGTTGCATTTAGTTCCAACTCACCTACCTAAACAACCCTTAAATGCAGCAAGAAGCCTTAGAAAAAAGGGTCTCAACTGCTGCAGTAGTTGGAGCTAGACAAATACCCTCTTCTTTTGCAGCAATAAGAGACCTCCAGCTACAGCAACTGAAGCACAATTAAAAGAAATTGTGACTTATAACTTCTTCCAGGCAATAAGTTCTGTATTGTTACCTCTAACTGAAGTATCAAACAACCATTCTCCATTTCCTGCGGTGGTTACTGCTTTGCAGGTCACCAACTACCATCAATCCAAATAGTGAAAATCAAAACCCCAAAACTCCAAATATATCAACCGAAACAAAATGTTTGTGCTCTAACTTCAAGAATAAGAGTTACATGTAGGAATGACAAGTTTGTAACTTTAACTGTGGGAATTGTAGATCCTAAATCAAATCAAATAGCTCAAATCAAATATTGTAGAAAATGACTAAGACTATAACTGTTTTGTTAACAGTAACTAGAACTGTTTTGGTAACGTAGGCTTACTACCCTGATACTGGGGTAGGAAATGGGTAATCCCATGCCTCGTCTTGTCCAGTCTCTACCTAAGGATATTTACCTATGCACATGGGTTACTGTTATGTGAACCTGTTTTTTCAGACTTATGTCCTGATCTAATTGATATGGGCAGTGAACTACTCGCGCTCTATTATGCCTATATCGCGTTGGACTGTTCATGCCCAAATCATATTGCTACTTCATGTGAAAATTGGGCTGAAAATTCATGCTGATTGAGCCAACCCAACTCAAGGCCAACAATTAAACTATATTAGAACAACCGCAATTGGGTCTGTTTAAAATTATCTATATGATTCTCTGATTTATTTTGCTTGACGTAGGTGCTTGGAATACCCACAATTGGCTTTTGTCCTCAAACTTTTGTGCATCATGCTTGGATGCCAAGGTTTAGGATTACATGCGAGGTTGTATTGATTACACTCAAATAGGCTTGTGTACGTCTCCGACATGGATATGATATGTCTGGATATGAGTAGGGTATTTACAGCAAATATCCAGCCCATAAAGTAATCATCATTTCTTTGTTAGAAAAAAAGCTTTTTCCCACATACTCTGTTAGAAAAAAGCCTTTTCCACACTCTTACTGTTTAGTCCCAATGGAGTTTTGTTTTGTCCCTTCTTCTCTTCCTCCTCCTAAGTTTGGTTTGAGTTTTGCCAGAGGGCTTTGGTATTTGGACTAGAATTTTTGTTTATATGTGTGATCTCATCTTAACAAACCATGCATTTTGTATCAAGGTCTATTCATAAACAGTTTACATTCCCCCTTGAGACGAAGGTTACTTTGCTTGTTCGAAAATATTTCATGAAAGACACATTATCGAGTGGTAATTCTCAGGACTTGGTTTAGGGAACACACCGGAACATCAACCTTCCTTAATATGGAATTTTGAGTGAGTCCGTATGATTGCATGACATGCCTTTCTTTTGTTCTGAGGTTCTTCAGTATATGATGAGATGATTTTACACATCAACATTGTAAATGTTTTTAATTTACTTGTACTTGCATTTTTCTAAAAAGAGTTTTCGATCAAATATTTTCTTGTAAGCTCCACTGCAATTTAAATGGTTGGAATGAGCAAGTTGACAAATTTACCTGAGCTACTTTGCAGATACCAAACATTGGAAAAGGGTCTTATATCTCGTATCAATATCACGTGTACCATAGGAAGCATTTTATACACATTTTGGCATACAAAAGCTTGCTTACCATAATTCACATTGCAATGTCACTTACGGAATTCTGTTCTGCAAGCAAGAGTAAGGGATCAAGATTCTAATAGAAAATTTAGCTATTTTAGATATTTAGGACCAAAAACCAGAGAAGCATCGAAAAAGATGAGTGAAGCTTCTCTAGTTGCTGATCCAGAAGTTCTGATCCAAAGCGGTGAACTTAATGCTTTAGGAGGGAGAAACCTAGTAAATATGAAGGAAGAACTGGAAATGATGGGGTGACTTTCAGAATAACAATATGCAGCAATAACATGATCCGTCCTTGGTAGTGAATGCTATTTTTTTTAAAACTATGCCCTGGCCTTTAATTTTGTCTCATAATGGTTGCTGTATCTCAATCAAAAATATCTTTCTTAGATTCACTATCTTTCATTTGTTAGGTTGTCAAGTTCTCTCTGCAAAAAATACAGCTTGTTGGAGATTATCTTTCTGGAACTTCGGAATTCCTAGTTTAGGATATTCCAACTTTCTCTTGAGTTTGAATCAGCCTTCATCTTGAGGCCGCTTCAAACTCATATAAGATACTGGGAATATGCTAAACAGGAATTCCAATATTTCACGGGGATAATCTCTGTCGAGGTTTATGGAGATAATTGATAACTTAATGATGGACAGAGAGTCTCTGCAAGAATTTTTTGATAAGGGATATGATAATTATTAATTACATTAGAAGATATGGGGACAAAATTGAAGACAGGAAGATAGTTGAAAAATATTAAGAAAGTTATCAAAGTGGGATCATGTTGTTATGCGAGCCTTTTTGAGCTAAAGGTGAATATGTTGATAATGGAGATGAAGTATTTTCTCAATGGGCCTGTTTGGTTAAGGGTGGAAGTGAGGAAGTAAGGAATTGAGGAAGTAGTAATAATTCCTTTTGGAACTTGAGAATTGGTTAGTAAGTTTTCCGGTGTTTGGATGTTGTTGGGAAGTGTGGTTTGAAAAACATTTTGTTTTTTCCGATGTTTGGATGGTAATGTGAAAGTGTAAGTGGAAAAGTTGACCACAAAGTTGACCGTAAAATAATATTAAAATAAAAATTAATTAAGAAAAAAAAAAATAGACTGTAATTAGAATGCAAATAAGATTTACATGGTAAAAAAATTAACTGTTTTGTGCTACAATTTATTACAAATATGATTTACATGACCACAAAATTAACTGTAGCACTCTGGAAGTAGGGAAATGGTTGTGTAAAAGAGAAAAGATAAAAGGAAAAGAGGTTTTCTTATTTTCCTTTTCCGATGTTTGGATAGATAGGGAAGTGAGCAATTATTCTTCCCTATTTCCTTACTTCTGCCCACTTCCTTGCAACCAAACAACCCAATATCAATGCTGTAAAAAGGAATTGAGTTTGACAGAACTTTTTAGTATAATAGGGGATGACAAGTATCAAAATGATTTTATTTTAAACAGCTTCTTGCAATTAGGACAATGGAGAGGGCGGACTAGCAATTTCTATAACATTCATACTTCTAACTTCTTTTGGCTTCTCACTTGCAACTCTTTTCCAATCCTCTTTATTGGCTCAAGTCAACCAATTTAAAACTCCTCTTCATAAGCTCATTAAACACATTCCTTTGACTGCTTTGGATCATCCTTAACCCATAACAACTAGTTTAAACCCAATATTTTGCAAAAGTTCACTCACAATTCATGTATCACATGCTTTATCCAAACTGCAAATTATTTCTTAATTAATCAGGCATACAATCAACAAATAATTTCGTGGAAAAATCAGCAGAATGTACTCACAATCTTAAGTTGGCTAATGCTTTCATAGTCGGGCATGTTGCTCCCGCACATCTCTTGAACTTCTTTCCTCGCTCGGTTTTGCCGAAGTGGGTGCATGGACAAGAGCACCATTGTCCACATGAGCAGAACAGAAGTAGTCTCATGTGCAGCGAATTAAAATAGCTTACACTCCTCAATCACCTCATCTATGGTCATACCTTTTGCATTGGCATCCTTCATTGTTTGAGCATATTGATTGGAGCTTAGTATCAGATCTAACAAGTCTTCATATCATAATCGCATTCCCCATACTTCATTGCACGCTGCTTCTTGTGAATCAATCCTTTTAGCAATAGTATTGATCTCTTTATTGACAGAACATCTTCTCAGGTTATTTTTCATTGGTATGAACCTGAAGAAAAACAATCAAAAGAATTTAGCAACTTCATTCAAAAGAATTTGAAATTCATTAGTAACAAGCTAAAAACATCAGATTAGTTTACCTGAATCCAGGTACATGTGGAAGCTGATGGGCCTTTAAAACCAACTTAGTCTGCTGCTCTTGAAGCTTGAAAATCCTTTTTCCTTCTTTATAGCTGTTGCCGAAGGCAGTTCGAGAGATAACACATGCAGTCAATTTCTCCAGTCCAATCCATACATCAGCTTCAGCAGATCCTCGAGGAGAAACCAACTCCTGCCATCTCTTGACCATCTCACTACAACTAATACAAATGCTGGCATCATCCCCTGCAGTTAGAGAACAAGGAAAAATACTATTCAAGAACTATACTTAGTATTGTAATGAACAGTCATACGTTGTTATATTTAAATAAGATGGCATTGGAAGTCAAATATAGTCTAACTCCACTCTCTTTCTGTAGTACTAACCAAGACTGATGTAGGAGACTAGTAGTGCCAAACAACAACTGTTTGAGCTTAAATTGATATTTTCGAGTACCAGGTATTTCAAGGTCCTCAAGACATATATGAAAAAAAAATCATTCTGCTTTAGCGTCAACGTGGAAATGATAAAGCGCACTGGAATCTCAACAGCAATGGCCTATACACTCCTGAAAGTGCCTACAAATTAATCTGTAAGAGGAGGACTTCACATAAATGCTTGTGCTTGAGCAGTGAGTGCATTAGTACATAATGCAAGTTTAGTGAATGCAGTTTTTTCCGTAATTGTTTCTTTTATTTATTTTTTCTTTCTTTCTTCCTTTCCTGTTATTGGACTCTCCTTTAGGTTTACCTGTAACTCTACATTCTGATATTTATCAATTTGTGCTATGAGCTTGATTTTGCCCCTTGTTATTGACTGTATAAGACACATTCATCTTTTCTTTAACATTAACTTGAATATATATGTCTCACATGCTTGGTGGTGGTTCTTAACTTATTCCTTCTGATCTCACAGGAAAAGCTAGCGAGGAGAAGACAAATGCCTTATCATATGCACATAAATCTGGAGCTCCTGGAAGCCACTCATCTCATTTGTGCCATGCTTCTCGAGGTCCCAACCATGGCATCCAATGCCCATGATGCCAAGCGCAGGATCATCAGCAAGACCTTCCGCCGACTACTTGAGGTCAGTGAACGCCAGACCTTTGTTGGCCCTCCTGAAAATGTGCGTGACCATGTGATGTCAGCCACTCATGCCCTCTGTAAGGGCGACTACCAGAAGGCCTTTGCCGTCATCAAGTCTCTTGACACCTGGAAGCTCCTCCGTAACAGAGATTCTGTACTGTCAATGCTTGAGTCCAAAATCAAGGAGGAGGCCCTCCGGACCTACCTCTTCACATACTCTTCTTGCTATGAATCTCTCAGTGTGGACCAGCTCACTGCCATTTTTGACATATCAGAAGCCCATGTCCACAGCATGGTGAGCAAGATGATGATCACTGAGGAGCTGCACGCGAGCTGGGACCAGCCAACAAGGTGCATCGTGTTCCATAATGTGGAGCATACTAGGCTTCAAGGGCTCTTGTTCCAGATGGCAGACAAGCTTAACATTCTCGCAGAAAGCAATGAGAGGGCAGCAGAGGCGAGGACTGGCGGAGGGCTTGATGGGTTGCCCCCAAGGAGAAGAGGGGAGAGTCAGGATTACGCGGGAACAGGTGCAGCTGGTAAGTGGCAGGAGAACTTTGTCGCATCTTCGCAGGGGAGGCAGGGCGGCCGGTTTGGTGGTGGGAGCACGGGGACGGGAGGCACAGGAGGGTACGCTGGGAATCGGGGAGGGCAGGGATCAAGAGGGGGAGGGTACACAGGTGGGTATCCGAGCTCTAGATATAAAGATGCATATGCTAGTTCAGGGAGGACACCTTACCAAAGTGGCCCAGCAGCTAGAGGTGCACAGATTGATTCATCGGGCCGTATGGTCAGTCTGAGCAAGGGTGTCAGAATTTAGAACTTTGAAGACACAGAAATTTATCGGAGCAAGAGTATAATTTGAGAATTTTGCTATTTCGAATTTGATTTCTCGAGATACTTTGAGAGAGATACTTTGAGAACAACCTAAAATCTAGGTTTGGATCTTGGTTCTGGACACACTGTGCCATTTTAATTTAGTTCTTGTGTCAGTCATGGGAGTGAGGATTTTAATAGCTCACCTATTGTTTTATTCTAAACTTTTGTTACTGTTCTACTTATTTTTTGTTATGAGACTCCTTGTAACTTGATATTCGAGCTTGTTCATGGATCTGACTTGTTCATTCCATCTACTGTGTTAATTTTGATAAAGTTTCTATTCTGCATGAAGATGATGAAAAATAAATTGCAGGCTATTTCTGGGCCTAATGATCTGTTTAGTATTTACATTGAGCATTGTGAGGATGATGTGATCAGTGGTCTGGTGACATGCTGACGTTGCATTCTAACTGTTAAGTTTTCAAGTTGTTGATTAAAGTAATTTTTTGGAGTTGCCATGTAATGTGCTCTCTCTCTTGTTTTGAGATGAGCTGTTGTGTGCTCTTGACTGTCGATCGACGTCTCTCTCACTTTCAAGACCCTGAGGATGAATGAGTTTTGTGTTCAGTCTTGCATAACTGATTGATGTTTTATTTGTGGGTTCACACACGATTTGAAAGTACACTTGCTGTAATAACTATACAGCAGGTAGTGGGCTTTATCAGCAACATGAGCATAATCTTGGTAGAATTTAGTAACTATGTCTATGCTGATGGTCTAATTAGTTTTAATGAGTCTCACTTGTCAGTTTTTCCAGCTATTATAGAAAGCAATTCAACCCAATGCATGGAGCGAGGACGAGTTTGAAATGACTACCGATATATACTACCTGTTGGATGTAAGTGTTAAAATATAAATACCTCAATTTTCATCTTAACTTTAGAGTTTTGATGCAGTGACAAAGACTTTAATATGGTATAAGCGCAACTCAGGTTCAAATCTCACTGGGCGCGCATTAAAAAACAAATTTAAAACAAAAAAGTACTGCTACCGCAAAAAACCCACCACTATCATCTAGTAAAACACTATCAGCATGAGAGAGTTGAGATTCAACTTATGACGGTATCGGCCAGTCAGCTCAGCTAGCAAAATTATAGGCAAATTTTGATTGAGAGAGAAAATACCCGCAAGGCGAATCCACATCAATACCAAGAAGCAATATATCCAAGATCTTTCATATCAAATAAAGAGTGTAATAGAAGAACTGAGAACCCTAGCAATGAGTGTCTTGGGATTGTGTGGAAGTCCAGTTAGTGCCGATGCTATATTAGGGGATATTATTACCTTGAAGTGACATTGGATGTTGTATGTAGGCAAACAAGGACACAACATTGAGCAGAAAATTGCTTGACATGCTTGTGTTGTGCAAAAAGTGGTAGAAATATTGAAGGAAGCTATCAAAAATATCAAGCAAAAGAAAACATACGAGAATTAATGTGGTTCGGTCAAACCTGGCCAACGTCTACGGGAAGAGAATTAAGAGAGTTTTATTAATCAATGGCACAAGAGATCTCACCTCCCCTCGAAGGCAACAAGATTACAAAGAGTTCTTTCTCTCACACCGATCACCTTCCTCTATCTTTTTCTTAGCCTCTAATCCTTGTTACGAAAAACCCCAAGTTACAATCTTTTATATAGAATTATATAAACCCTAAACATAGAGAAAATCGTGGACGTAGGATCCTTGAAGAACTCATCATTGAGACCCTTAGTATTTAATGTGGGCTCCACCACTTAATTGAATTCTTCTTAACTCCTAATTAATCATCAACTAGGAAATCATTGGTCCATCTTCTCTTCTTTGAAAACAAGTCACAACACTACAATCTTCACTTTGACTTTTTTCAAGCCTTTTAAACACAAGATTTTTTTTTAAACTTGAACCTTGTTTTTTTTTCATTAGATGTAACGTACCTTGAAACTTTTGCTTTATGCCCTCTCTCACTGGG
The DNA here is from genome assembly GCA_038442645.1 of Agave tequilana. Taxonomy (NCBI): domain Eukaryota; kingdom Viridiplantae; phylum Streptophyta; class Magnoliopsida; order Asparagales; family Asparagaceae; genus Agave; species Agave tequilana. The sequence goes on along the minus strand of JAVJIF010025191.1, from coordinate 37,894 downwards.
GCCATTGGTTGATTCACTATCAAGCCATGAGCGAACTCAAGCCTTACCCGAATGCGTTCTTTCTCTAAAACTTTCTTACAACACTTCGATTTGGTGCACGTTCCGTCGCAGTCTTTCTTGAAGCTCCACCTTGAACTGATCTCCCTCCCAAGCTTTTCATTGAAACTCCATCTTGAACTGAGTTTTCTTCTTTTAGCTTGTAAATTCCTTCACACTTCTCTCCTATATTGCACAGACACGGCCACTGCGATACAGATATGACACACGGATACACGTCACATTCTTAAAATTACACACGCCATGTGTTTCCGACACGCGTGTCGAACATGTTTCAAACACGACACGACTCCATAATAGGAGTGATCGTTCTATATAGCTTCTCTCTTTTCAGGATTACTGTGTCTCCATGGCTAATTGTGACGACTCCATGCGCCATATAGATATGGCATTCCCTGAGTCAAGCACTTTTATGGATATCAGATTGTAGCGTGCCTCCAAGACATACCGGAGTGCCTCTAAAGTATGCACTGTCCTATCTTTACCTTTAACATTGGCTGTCCCGATGCCGATGATCTTACAAGTCGAGCCATTCACCATTTTGACAGTCTTTTTCTCAATCAAGAAGTCAAACATTTTCTCCTAGGAACATAAGCGCTATCAGAATTTAATATTCAGTCTTTTCTTGTAGACATGTTACTTTCATCTATGGAAGACATTAACACACGAGTCACATATTTCATGTCGTAACTGCTACATTTGTCTCTACAACTTGCTTCTTTTACTTCAATCACTCTTGCCCATGCTTGCAATCTGTCTTGAAGTGATCGTGGTGATAGAAGTGACATAACTTTGATGAGTTCTGACTTTTCTTTCTTTCATTTCTTTTTTCTCTTGATTTTTCTTTCCTAGATCCCATAGCCACCAAAACTATGCCTGAACGTGTATCATGCTAACCTCGATTGGCCGTTTCTGTATCTTATTTGATAACAAAGTTGTTGTGACCTCTTTAATGATATATCCTTACCGTAGAGCATGTGGTGATGATATGATCATGACTCTGGAAGCGAACTTAAAAGTATCAACACCTTATCTTCCTCGTCGACCTTCACATCAATTGCCAATAACTCGCTGATGATTCTGTTGAAGAAATTCAAATGCTCTAGCACCGCTGACCTTTCCTTCATGCGTAGACAATATAGTTGTCTCTTCAAGTACAACTTGTTGGAGAGACTCTTTATCATATATTTCCCTGTAGCCATCACCTCATTCATAACGTTGTACATGACCTCGTCTGCAAGGCATAAGTGGATTGTACTTGCCACTTTCAGATCCATCTCATCCCAATTTTCATCTAACATGCTCGCAGGTTTTTTATTGACTTTTCATGCAAGGTCTTGTGAAGATCATGTTGCACCAACACTACTTTCACCCTCTTTTGTTATAAACTGAGCTTTCCTCTGGCGTTAATATTTTCAATCTCAAAATTTTCAGCGGAGATCCTAACCTTCGATATCTTACCCGATCGCCTTGCCTGATGCACTGATACCAATTTATTGTGCAAATAGTGGTAGAAATACTGAAGGAAACTATAAAAAAAACATCGAGCAAAAAAACACGTGATAATTAATGTGATTTGACCAAACGCGACCTACATCCACGGGAGGAGAATTGAGAGTTTTATTAATCAATGGTACAAGAGAGCTCACCTCCTCTTGAATCTCACAAGATTACTAGAGTTCTCTCTCACACCAATTACCTTCCTCTTTCTTTTTTCTTGGCCTCCAATCCTTGTTACAAAACCCCCCTAAGTTCCAATCTTTTATATAGAATTATATAAACTCTAAACATAGAGAAAATCATGGTCGTAGGATCCTTGAACTCATCATTGAGACCCTTAATATTTAACGTGGACTCCACTTAATTGAATTCTTCTCAACTCCTAATTAAACACCAACTAGGAAATAAGTGGCCCATCTTCTCATCTCTGAAAACAAGTTAACACAACATGCTAGATGTATATGGCTGTAATTATCTGATCGACAATATTTGTTTTGTATCTAAGAGAGAGAGATCTAACCTGAACTGATGGGGAGACCATCTAATGGATTAGTTTGTTTAAGTTGGTTCGGTCATTTATCTTAGTTTGTTTTAGTTGGTTGGGTTATTTTATCTTATTGTTTTAGTTGGTTGGGTCATTTTGTCTTAATTTGTTTTAGTTAGTTGGGTTTATTTTAACTTATTTTATTTTAGTTGGTTATAGTATGCTGGTTTATCTTATCTTAGTCCTACATTTGTTGTGGTGGTAGTTATCATGTTGTTGTAGGCCTATATAAGGTTAATACTACTTAGTTATTGGTTGATGATTGATAATGAAAAATTGCTATTGAAGTATTTGTAGCTGGTGTGTTTTTGAGTGAGATGCTCTAGGGAGAGAGTCCTGACAGTTTTCTTGATTTTTCAAATTCTAGGTTGAGATTCCCTAGTGTTTGTTTCAATTACCCATTTTCTTGTAGTTTGTCCCCTATTAGTTTGGTATCAGAGCTAAATTTTTAATTTTTTCTACCAAAATCTCAAGACCACAATTTCTCCATCAAAGATAGTATCAGCCAAAAATTGCCAAAATTGGGCACTGCTTATTGCCATTGTTTATTATTACCTTCTTCCAGCCGCCAACTCCATCATCATCATCTTCTGCCGCCGACATCTTCCAATTCCATCGCCGCTTATCACAACCACCACCACCACCACCACCACCTTGATGCAGATCTGATGAACGAATAACAGCTCCACGACCACCACCATGGTCTGATTGAGAGCCAGGGAGAGCTGCACTCGACATGGTCGAGTTTTTTCAACCCGAGAAAATGATGGGGACATCTAATGGCTTAGTTTATTTTAGTTGGTTATGCATATAGTTGGTTTATTTATTTTAGTTTGTTTTAGTTGGTTATGTGCTGGGTTATTTTATCTTAGTTTATTTTATTTGGTTATGTGTTGGGTTATTTTATCTTAGTTTGTTTTAGTCAGTTATATAGTTGGGTTATTTTATCTTTAGTTTGTTTTAATTGGTTATGTAGTTGATTTATCTTATCTTTAGTTTGTTTTAGTTGGTTAGTGTAGTTAGCTTATTTTATCTTGTTCCAACATTGATTGTGGTGGGAGTTCTCATGTGATGTAAGCCTATAAAAGCCAAAAACTAATTTGGAGATTCTCAGTTGATGATTGATATTTAAAATGTTTGTTTAAATTTTTGTGTAGTCTATGTACTTTTGGGTGAGATGCCCTAGGGGGAGAGTCCCAATAATTTTCTTGGGCTACAAATTCTAGGTTGAGATTTTCTAGCGTTTGTTTTCAATTGTCCGCCTTCTTTTTCGTTCATCCCCTATCATTTTGGTATCAGAGCTAAATCTTGCTCTTTTTCTTTACTTTTTACAAAACCTTAGTTTCCACCAAATTTTCACAAAATCCTAGTTTCCTTGTCAACTCTAGATCTTGTCAAAAAAATAAAATCCCAAAAATCCTTTCGAAGAAATTCTGACACGCCATTGTTCTATTCATTCTCTCCTTCAACAACACCTGGTCCACGCTGCTGCAACCAGCTCCTCTCCTTCCTCTCCTCCGCCTCCAGACGATGAAGGCCCCTTCAGCGCCTCCTGATGATAAAGGCTCCTCTGCCGCCGATTACCGACCCCTCTACTCCATCGAAGTCTGCCTTCTTGGTTCAGTTTTAATGCACATCTGCTGGGTGCACGACCACTACCATGACCCGATTGAGAGTCAAGGAGATCTATAGTAGATAAGGTCAAATTTTCTCCAACTTCGGGGGAATGATTAGGACATCTAGCGGATTAGTTTGTTTAAGTTGATTGGGAAATTTTATCTTACTTTGTTTTAGTTAGTTGGGTTATTTTATTACTTTGTTTTAGTTAGTTGGGTCATTTTATCTTAGTTTGTTTTAGTTGGTTGAGTTATTTTATCTTATTTTATATTAGTTAATTATTTTAGTTAGTTGGTTTATCTTATCTTAGTCCCATATTTATTGTGATAGGAGTTATCATATTGTTGTAGGTTATATAAGATCAAAGCTGCTTTGTTATTGGTTGATGATTGATAATGAAAAATTACTATTAAAGCATTTGTAGCCGGTGTGTTTTTGAGTGAGATGCTCTAGGGAGTCCCGATTCGTTCCCAATTACCTTTTTTCTTGTAGTTCGTCACCTATCAGGTACCTTGGATATCAAATATATTATTTGGTAGTATTGATACCTGGTACCTTGGAAACGTGGTGGATCTGACATCAAATTTAAATAAATGAAACAATCTTGTTGGTGTTTTAATTAATTTTCAATCTGAATGAACATTTTCTTTCATTTACAGCGAAACTGATACTAGCTGCATTTTAGCATTTGCTTACAATCTACGGCGAGAGACAACTGTGGCATAATACCCAATAACGCAACTTAATTGATTTGGTTATGAATCTGAATTTCTAGACCAACATCCTTGCGTGGAGTTGCTTGGTGCTTCTGTGCGTAAATGAAGTATGTGTTGGGCTAGGGTTAGGTATCTGACAAAATGCTAATTGTTTCCAGGCCAATGACACTACACTGTAACTATTCTTATTCCCATTATGTGCATGATAATCTAAATAATCTGACAATTCAACTTCAATGGTTAAAAAGCATGTAATCTGAGAGTTGAATACTCCCACTAATGTTCTACTTACCTGAGGCAGTCATTCTTTTCAGTACCAGTAAAATTACAATTACTTGAAAGAATTGGAAAAATGTTGCCTGTTCTGATGTGCTGCGTGTAAAACTGTCTTATATTGAAGGTGAAGAAGTTGCAGTGGGAAAAGAAACTAGATGCCATTGTGGACCGCAACCTAAACAGGAACTATGACAGGCAAAAAGTCGAAATCATGATCCAGGTCGCGCTCCTCTGCACTCAGGTGTCGCCTGAGGAGCGGCCGACAATGTCAGAGGTCGTCCGAATGCTCGAAGGGGAGGGTCTGGCAGAGCGGTGGGAGGAATGGCAGCATGTTGAAGTCAATCAACGACACGAGTGTGAGAGGCTGCAGAGGTTTGATTGGGGTGATGATTCAGTTCACAACCTGGAAGCAATTGAGCTGTCCGGTGGAAGATGAAGGCGAGATGGGGACTCAGAAAATGCACCTCTGATTTTTTTTTTTTTTTTTTTTGGAGAATGTAAATTTTATTAATCAAAACTGTGTATACATAGAGCAAGCCAAAACGGCTGTACATAACTAGTCGACTAGTCCTACAAAGCAAGTCAACAAAATCACGATCCAGGTAAGTTACACCTCTCTGTAAAGTCCTGTTAGTCGACTATCTATTAGATCAGTCGACTAAGAATTTAGTCGACTAACCCAAATTACAAGTCGACTGAAAAGTAGGTCTGGAAGTAGCATCATTTTCTGTTTATGTGATAGTCTGTTGGTTACAATACAATATTCTCTTCTTTTTAAAACATGCAACAACTTTAATAATAAGTCTGTAACCAATTTGAAAATTGTCCTAAAATTGCAAGTAATATAACAGAATTAAAAGGGAAGAAAATTGCTGGCCTGGGGTGACAGTCGTGCAAGAGCACTGCCCTAGAAGATAGATGGCCGGTCCTTCGTCCGGACCTTAGAGTAGCCTCCTCTCCTAGCGGTAAAAGCTCCCCCGGTAGATCACCAGCACCTAGCCTCGGACGAAGAGGTAGGCCTCTGCTCAGATGGAAATGCGTTGCCCGTACGTAATAGTAATCGTCGGAGAAATCACCAGAAAACCGAACCAGAGTTTGTAAGAAAGAAATTTGGAGGAGACTGTAAATTTTTTGTGCAGGTAACAGTCTGAACTGCGAGAAGCTATTTATAGATTCTCGGAGTTCAGCTGTTACAACAGACCCGCTCCAAATCTGCACACGATCGTGCAGTTCGCGAGCAGATCCGGAGAGTGGGAGAGTGGGTCAAAACTGAATCGAAAATCCCGAAAAAATCATAACAGAATTTTAAATCAAAATTAAAAATAAAATGTAGCAGGTCCAACAAGCCCCTGAACCGAACTGCATTCGTGTCCGCAGGTCGTGGGCGCGCGCCACCCGCACCCGGCCCGGCCCGGTTCGGTTCGGCGCGTGTGCGCGCGTGTGGGGATGTGGCCCATGGCCCAACACTCATAACAATAGGCATGAGAGGTTTTGGTATATATACCACCTAACCTCCCATCTCCTATCCAATGTGGGACTAAAAACAAAGGCAAATAGAGGGAAACTCAAGTTTTCCCTCCAATACATCCAACAGTCCCCCCCAAAACTTGAGTTTCAGAGAGGATAAAACAAATCAATAACCATCACATCATCAGATCATAAAACACGGAAAAATCGGGCAACATCATACTGTGGATTCGGGGTCGATAGCTTGCGGCCTTGAATCTACCCTTAGTGAATTTCATCGCCACCTGAGAGACATAATGGACTACGCCTTGAATTAGGCCTCTTTAACCAGATATTGATGAAAGACACACACAGTAAGTTTCCATCTATTGAGCGAGCGGGTTGAGCGTTAAAGGCCATGCTCACAATAACCGACTCATGAGAGTTTCTAGGGTCAGCCCTGCCCCCCCAACCGCGGCCATCACGGTTCCTCTCACGTAGGTAAGTCCTCCAAGGGTACTACAGCTGGATAGTATACCCTCCACACTACATGCGTTGGACTTATTAAGAGTTAAACTCATCCTTACCTAGCTGTATTATAAGAGCATCGTCACCATAGAGAAGGGGTAGTAGCTACAATGCTACATACATGATATAAACATATCCGGGTCGATGCTCCACACGAGTATCACCAGTCCAGCTTGTTTCTACCACATTGAACCTCTTTCATGGAATCAACTCCCAATCAAGTAGGTTGGGTTCCCGCTGTCGGTGAACTCTACTATGGGCTTAACCCCATCTCCCTCGATGATTCTAGGACCACACTCCTAGAAAGACCCTTAGTCAATGGGTCAGCAATATTCTTCTCGGACTTTACAAAGTCCAGAAGCACAACTTTGCCCAATAGGCGCTGAACAGACTTAAGTCTGATTTGAATATGCCTGTTCATCTTCTTATTGGCATTATCTTGCTTTAGAATCTCAATGGTGGATCTTGAATCAGTATGAACAGAGATTGGAAGTATGGGTTTAGGCACGATAGAGAATTCAGATAAAAGATCCTTTAACCATTCAGCTTCAGAGCAAGTTGTGTCCAGAGCAATGAGCTCGGACTCCATGGTGCTCCTGGCAATCACTGTTTGTTTGCAGGATTTCCAGGACACAGCAGCACCACCGAACATGAAAACATATCCGGTAGTAGACTTAACACTGTTAGAATCAGTGACCCAGTTTGCATCACTATAACCTTCCATAACATCAGGATATCCAGTGTAAGTCAGACAATAGCCAATTGTGCCTCTAAGATATCTGAAAACTCTCTCTAGTGCAGTCCAGTGTTCTCTACTGGGGTTACTAGTATATCTACTCAATCTACCTACTGCATAAGAGATGTCAGGCCTTGTCCTGTTGGAAATATAGAGAAGTGAACCTATTAATTGAGAGTATTTCAGTTGAGACACAGGCTCACCCATATTCTTTTTCAAAGAAATTGAAGAATCATAGGGTGTAGAAATAGGTTTAGAGTTATGGAAATCAAATTTATGAAGCATTCTTTCAATGCTATGAGCTAGACTCAAGGAAATTCCATTAGAGGTTTTGGATATTTTCATTCCCAATATCATATCAGCAGGACCTAGATCCTTCATATCAAAGTTTTGGGAAAGATAATCCTTACTCTTTGGATTGCATCAAGAGAAGTTCCAAGGATAAGAATATCATCTACATATAGACAAAGAATAATATACTCATTGCCAAAGTTCTTAGAGTATATGCACTTGTCATGTTCATGGATAATGAACCCAAATTGTGCAATAACTTTGTTAAACTTTTGATGCCATTGTTTGGGTGCTTGTTTAAGTCCATACAATGACTTCACAAGTTTGCACACTTTGTTTTCTTGTCCCTTGGCAATGAATCCTTCTGGTTGGTCCATATAGATCTCTTCTTCAAGGTCACCATTCAGGAAAGCAGTCTTGACATCCATTTGGTGAATGAACATGTTATGAATTGATGCAAGTGCTAGAAGGATTCTGATAGAGGAGATCCTGGCAACAGGAGAATATGTGTCAAAGAAGTCAATACCCTTTTGTTGGGTGAAACCCTTGGCAACTAATCTGGCTTTGTATTTGTCGACAGTGCCATCGGGTCGGAGTTTCTTCTTGAAGATCCATTTACAACCTACAGGTTTGCATCCTGGAGGAAGGTCAGTGAGAATCCAAGTGTTATTCTCCATTATGGACTTGATCTCACTGTCAATGGCTTCTTTCCAGAAAGGAGATTCAGAAGAGTCCATTGCTTCCTTGAAAGAGTTAGGATCACCTTCTACAAGATAGGTGAAGAAGTCCTCACCGAAGGATGTAAGAGTTCTTGTTCTTTTGCTCCTTCTAGGTTCAGAGTCAGTTACAGGAGCAGAACTAGAAGAAGGGATATCAGAGGTAGAAGGAGTGCAAGAAGGATCACTAGGGATTCTAGACTTGAAAGGAAAGATGTTTTCAAAGTAAACAGCATCCCTAGCTTCAATGATGGTGTTGTTGGATATTTCACTGATCTCAGAGTTAACCACTAGAAATCGGTTAACATTGCTATCTAGTGCATACCCGATAAAGATAGCATCAACAGTCTTGGGGCCGATTTTCCTTTTCTTCGGTTCCGGTATTGAAACCTTAGCCAGGCAACCCCAAACTTTGAAGAATTGAATGTTAGGAGTTCTCCCTTTCCAACGTTCATATGGAGTAACGTCGGAGTCTCTTTGGGGAACCCTATTGAGTATAAAACAGGCAGAAAGGAGAGCTTCACCCCAAAGATTTTCAGGTGCACCTGAGCTGAGTAACATGCAATTCACCATGTCCATCAGTGTTCTGTTTTTCCTTTCAGCTACACCGTTGGATTGAGGTGTGTAGGGAGCAGTTACCTCATGAATAATGCCATGTTCTTGGCAGAATTCTGTCATATCATTTGAGGTATACTCCCCCCACGATCAGATCTTAGAATTTTGATCTTCTTTTCGCGTTGGTTCTCAGCTTCGGCTTTATACACCTTAAACCAATCGAGGACTTCATCCTTGGATTTGATAAGATAGGTGTAACAGAATTTGGAGTAGTCATCAATGAATGTCACAAAGTATCTTCTACCGCCTCGGGTGAGAACTCTGTTCGAGTCACACACATCACTGTGAATAAGTTCGAGGGGTTCAGAATTTCTTGTGATAGAGTGAAAAGGTGTTCGGACATGTTTGCCTTGAACACATATTTCACATTTGGAAGTTGTGTCAAAAGAAGATTTAGGAATGAGATTCAAGTTAATCATTTTCTTGATAGAATTGAAGTTGACATGTCCTAATCTTCCATGCCAGATATCAGAAGACTCAATATTCAAGGCAATAGGAATTGAAATTTTATTATCAGAAGAATTTATTACATTGAGACGAAAAAGACCATCACAAACAAAGCCTTTTCCAATGAAGATATTTGACTTGGAGATTACAAATTTATTGGATTCCTTGACAATCCTATAGCCAGCTCTAAGAAGTGAAGACTCGCTGATCAGATTTCTCCGAAGTGTAGGTACATGCAGGACGCCTTGAAGAGTCAGAATTTTCCCTGAGGTCATTCTGAGATCAATACGTCCAGTTCCCTTTATCTCTCTAGTGGAGTCATCTGCCAGGCTCACGCTTCCTCCACGTTGTTCCTGATAGGATTTAAACCAGGAGCGATCAGTACAGATGTGAATATTGGCTCCTGAGTCTAACCACCAGTCCGAGGAGAAGGTGATAGAGTTGACAATAGGAAGAGAAGAATCTAACCTAAAGGAATTGGAGTCCAGTTCCACCATGTTGACCTTGTGTCCGCCATTTCCTCCATTTCCTCTTGGTTGAGCTTTGACAGGTTCTTTCTTCCGGTTGAAACATTGAGGTGCCATGTGATTCGTTCTTCCGCAGACGTAGCAGAATCTTCCATCAGTCTTCTGGCCAAAGTTTTTGGGTTTGAAGGAGGAAGATTGAGAAGGTTTGAAAGAAGAAGAATTTGCATGGGGAGAAGAATGAAAATGATTGGGTTTTTTGAACTTTTTGCCCTTGGGATTCATAAATTTTCGCTTAGGCTTATCCTCCACCAAGTTCACTTTAGCTTTCATTTCTGACTTGGTTTTAGAGTTTTGCCTATGCTGATCTTCTATGCGAATCGCTTTTAGGGCTTGAACAAGAGTTAGGTCACCTTGCTTGTGACGGAGGTCTCCAGCAAAGGTTGACCAGGAAGGAGGGAGTTTGTCAATAAGACAAGACACCTTGTAATCATCGGAGAATTGATTTCCTTTCGATTGAAGGTGTCGGATATAGTCTTGAAATTCATGAAGTTGATCATTGATAGGTTTACTATCGGTCATCATGAATTTATTGAAAGAGGAGGAGGTGAATCTTTCGATTCCAGCATCATCGAGGCCATATTCATCCTCGAGAGCTGTCCATAGTTCTTTAGCACTCTTATATTCATAATAAATGTCATATAGACTATCAGAGAGTGCACTAAGAATTCTATGGAGACAATGGTAGTCTATTTCTTCAGGTTTCAAATAGATGTAAGATGAAGGAGTTGTAGGAGGAGTTTCAACAGGAGAAGATCCAACAGATGAAGGTTTAGGTGAAGGTGCAGGAATGGAGTCATCTATGGCTGATATGAGACCTAAAGTGGTTAACCAGTACTTCATCTGGTTTGCCCATCTCTTAAAATATGTGCCGGTGAATTTCTCCGGTTTGACACCCTTGGAATGATCAGGGTTAGCCATAGGGACAGGATGAGCTACTTGAATTCTGTATTTCAAAATTATTTGATAATGTCAGAATTTAATTTATATTGGTAGCTTTTAGATTAGGGTTTGCAAAATAAATAGTGTATGATCCTTCTTTAATTATGTGCCAAATAATTCAAGTAAAATATAACAAGATACAAGATATAAACTTGTCCTTTTAATTTCCTAATTCAAAATTATAACAATAATGATTTCTAAAGGTTATTTCAATTTTTTTTTATTTTTAAAATTAATATACCTCTAAATTTCTAATCAATAAGTCCAATTAGAATTTCAGAAATGAACTAGCAGGAATTAATTAACAAATGACTATAAAATTTAAAGCAATAAACTATGCAATTAGAAACTAGAAGGGATTAGATAATTACAAAATTTAGACAATTCTATTTTAGTTAACTAATATAGCAGAAATAAACAATTAATTAACTAATGAATGTATGCAAAATCTTGTAATATGTGTTTATGAATAAGACAAGATTTAAATAATTTAAATTATCTTATAAAAGATTTTCTTTTCTTAACACACTAAATAAGATGTTATAAAAGAAACAATAAATAAAATTTGTAATGAAAGGTTTTGACTTTGTAATAATACAAATTGATTTGAAATGAATAAAGTTATTAAACTTATTAAGTTTTCACTTAGATCTTGTAACAATTAGATTATGACACGATTTTTTCCTTAAATCTGAAAGATTTGTCCTTCTAAGAATTTTAAACAAATTACTGTGCAAGAACTTGTAAGAGATAAATACTAAATTAGATCTGAAAGTTTTCTGCAACAGATAAGATAAGTTCTAAATATTTTAGAAAGATTTTACAAACTATTTTGTAATGGAATAGTTTAATGAAATCTTTTAACTAATCAGGTAAGAACTTGTAAATAACCTGTAAGAAGGAAAAGAAAAAATACTTTTTTTTTTTTTCTTTCTCGAATTTGTTTTCCTTAACTAATTACTTGCAGGGACAATTTTTACTTGCATGGAAATCATCAATTGCATAAAATAAAGAAGTAATTATATTGCATGAAATAATTATCTAGATTTAATTGCAAGAATTATCAAAATCTATCTTCTAGATTGTTGGTTACAATACAATATTCTCTTCTTTTTAAAACATGCAACAACTTTAATAATAAGTCTGTAACCAATTTGAAAATTGTCCTAAAATTGCAAGTAATATAACAGAATTAAAAGGGAAGAAAATTGCTGGCCTGGGGTGACAGTCGTGCAAGAGCACTGCCCTAGAAGATAGATGGCCGGTCCTTCGTCCGGACCTTAGAGTAGCCTCCTCTCCTAGCGGTAAAAGCTCCCCGGTAGATCACCAGCACCTAGCCTCGGACGAAGAGGTAGGCCTCTGCTCAGATGGAAATGCGTTGCCCGTACGTAATAGTAATCGTCGGAGAAATCACCAGAAAACCGAACCAGAGTTTGTAAGAAAGAAATTTGGAGGAGACTGTAATTTTTTTGTGCAGGTAACAGTCTGAACTGCGAGAAGCTATTTATAGATTCTCGGAGTTCAGCTGTTACAACAGACCCGCTCCAAATCTGCACACGATCGTGCAGTTCGCGAGCAGATCCGGAGAGTGGGAGAGTGGGTCAAAACTGAATCGAAAATCCCGAAAAAATCATAACAGAATTTTAAATCAAAATTAAAAAATAAAAAACAAAATGTAGCAGGTCCAACAAGCCCCTGAACCGAACTGCATTCGTGTCCGCAGGTCGTGGGCGCGCGCCACCCGCACCCGGCCCGGCCCGGTTCGGTTCGGCGCGTGTGCGCGCGTGTGGGGATGTGGCCATGGCCCAACACTCATAACAATAGGCATGAGAGGTTTTGGTATATATACCACCTAACCTCCCATCTCCTATCCAATGTGAGACTAAAAACAAAGGCAAATAGAGGGAAACTCAAGTTTTCCCTCCAATACATCCAACATAGTCGACTAGGTCAGAAAGACTAGTCGACTAGACATGCACCAAGTCGACTAACCCAAAAGTCAAGTCGACAGAAAAGTTGATCTGGATGTAGCCGCCTTCTCTGTTTCTGCAGGAGTCGACTATGCCCAAAAAGTTAGTCGACTTAGACTTGCCTCTAGTCGACTAAGAACTCCTACTAGTCGACTAAATCTGCTGGTAGCCCATAAATACTGTCAAACCATTAAGTAATCCCATAACCCTCAAAACTCCACAGAGGCATTTGGATCCAAAGTGAATACAATTCTATAGATGTGCAACTTGATCTTGAAGACGGTAGATACCACCTCCTGAGTCTGACCTTCAAAAATTCTCCTATTGCGGGCATTCCAAATATGATACACAGTACAAGCCAGGGCCACCTTTTTAGCTTTTGCTTTGCCACTTGAACCTCTCGCCTCCTTCTTTATCCACTTAAGAGCACTAGAGATAGTCGACATCCCCGAGAGATACCTAGCCAGTCTGTAATGCATCTCCACACCATATAAGAGAATGTACATTGAAAGAACAGATGAGTTGCCGATTCCCTATTACCAACACAAAGTGCACACGATTCCTCAACCTGAAGAAAGGTCAATCTATCTTTTGTAGGTAGCCTCTTCCGCGCTGTAAGCCAAAGAGTAAAAGCATGTTTAGGTGTGACATACGAGTTCCAAACTGAGCTTGGCCAAGGTAGCCTGGACTCCTTATATCTAAAATACTCATATCCGAGCGATATGCACATCCTCCCACCTATCTCCCAAGAGGAAAACCTCCTCTTTGCCGCCTCAATGGACCCTTCTACAAGGTATATTTTATCACGAATCGCAACTAGCCTCTTAAGCAAAGGCGAGTCGTCACTAATACACTTCCAGTCCCAAGCAGAGACATTCCTTTTAAGGTAGATATGATGCACCCAACACACCCATAAAGTATCCTTTTTCTTGTGAATATTCCAAAAGGATTTTGCTAGCAGTGAATCTTTCCAAGTTTTAAGATCTCTGAACCCCAATCCACCTTCCGATTTTGGCAAGCACATGGATTTCAAGAAACCGGATGGTGGCGCTTATGCCACAAGAAATTCCTGCACAGCCGAGTTACCCTTTCTATGATAGCATTCGGGAACGAAAAAATAGATAACCAGAAGCAATCCACTCCTTGTAGCACTGATCTGATAAGCTCTGCTCTACCCGCAAAAGAAAGGCTGGAAGCCATCCAAGAGTTGATATACATAGTGACTTTATCAACGAAAGGTGCAAAATGGTCCAACTGCAGCCTCTGAGCCGCCAATGGGACACCGAGATAACGGAAAGGCATCGCACCAACAGGGATACCAGTCAACTGCCTCATTTGAACTAGTTCCTCTCCATAAACACCCGCCGTAAAGAGGCTAGACTTGAGCAAGTTAGCGCACAATCCCGATTTCAATCCAAAATCCCTGAGGCTATCCATAATAATACGGACAGAAGGAATGTCCCCTCTAGCCATGAGCATGAGATCATCAGCAAATGCCAGGTGTGACAACCTAAGCTTTCCACACCTAGGGTGGAATTTGAACCCCAAACTGTTTGTATTCACCTTTAGACTCCTCAACAGATATTCAATGCATAGAAGAAAAAGAAAAGGAGACAAAGGATCACCCTGTCGTAATCCCTTCTTCCCATTGAACATCCCCATATCCCTCCATTCAGGCCAATAGAATAAGATGGAGAGGTTACACATTGCATAATCCATCCAATAAATCTGTCCGAGAATTTAAGACCAGTCATCACCTCAGCAAGGAATTCCCAGGAGACCGAGTCATAAGCTTTCCGGAGATCCACTTTAATCAAGCATCTCGGGGATACCCTCTTCCTGTTATACTTTCGCAATAACTCTTGGACCAAATGAATATTTTCAATCATACTCCTACCCTCCACAAAAGCAGATTGCGAAGTATCAATAATTCCACCGAGCACAGGTCGCAGCCTCGCAGCCAGAATTTTAGAAATCACCTTATAGATAACATTGCAACATGCTATAGGCCGAAAATCACTCACAGAATTAGCATGAGAAGATTTTGGTACCAAAGTAATCAAAGTGTGATTCATTTGCTTCAGAATAGATCCTGATAAGAAAAATTCCTTGACGGCATCACAGAACTGACCACCAATAATATCCCACGCCGTCTTGAAGAAGAGTGCACTATACCCATCCGGACCCGGGGCCTTGTCATTCCCAATACCGAACAGCGCCTCCTTAATCTCCTCCGAGTTAACCTCCTTCAACAGATCACAAGCTTGATGAGAGGAGATAACCTCCCCACACTGAAGCACCTGAGGGTCAACATGCTCAACCTGAGAACTAGTACCCAGAAGTCCCTCGAAGTATCGAAGAGATTCCACTGCTACCTCCTCAGTCGACTCCGTCAGTGAACCATCCACCTTGGAAATTGCCGCCACATAACTCCGTCCCTTGTTTCTTTTTACAATGCTGTGGAAGAACTTTGTGCATTTATCAGATTTAGAAACATAGGTGCATTTAGCCAGCTGGTAAAAGTAGTCCATCTCCGCCTTAGATAAGGCCAATGCATTCTTACGCAACTCCACAACCTTCTCCCGTAGTTCAGAATTATCAAATTGAGATTGGATCTGGACCTGAGCCAGTTTAAGGAGCATCCTAGCCCGTTCAGCTCGAGAAGCAATATGCCCAAAGTTCCTCTCATTGAGAAGCTTCAACGGGGACTTCAATAGCTTAAGCTTGCGACAAAACTGAAATTGAAGAGAACCTACAATCTCAACATCCCAGCCAGATCTAACAGTCTCCCGAAATTCCTCATGACTTGCCAAGAAATTCCAAAATCGAAAAGGTCTATTCACCGTTCTAGGCCGCTCAAGCAAAGAAACTACTCCAGGGGAATGGTCAGATAGACAACCAGAAGGTAAGAATTCCACATGGCAGTAGAAGGCCCTCTGGTGCCAAAGTGAGTTGGCCATCACCCTATCCAACTTAGACCAAACAGTTCCATTGGTCCAAGTCAAGTGGCATCCCGTGAACT
Organism: Agave tequilana; assembly: GCA_038442645.1. NCBI lineage: Eukaryota > Viridiplantae > Streptophyta > Magnoliopsida > Asparagales > Asparagaceae > Agave > Agave tequilana. The sequence continues at coordinate 21,947 of JAVJIF010025191.1, read as the reverse complement.
GTAAATCCGACAGCCCCAATTCATCACAACAATCAGTAAAGTCTTTAATTTGGTAATGTGATACCTCCGCACCACACACCCTCTCCTCCCGTCTCAAGATATTATTGAAATCCCCATCAGAAGCCAAGGCTCCGACAGAGTACCCCCCACCGAATAAGTTCTCCCATAGGCTCCTCCTAGTCACAATGGAATGGAACCCATAAACAAAACTACCAAGGAAAGATACGGATGATACCTTATATACCACCCTGCAGTGAATAATCTGAGGAAGGACCTCAAGAGTATCCAGCTGAATCTTCAATGGGTCATACAGGATCAAGATTCGACCTCCACCATGAGACGCAAAGTTATTGACCTGCTTCCATCCTTTAAACCTCCTACACATGAACACTTCCAGTCCAGACTCTGAAAGTTTAGTCTCCAATACTGCCAGTAAACTAATCTCCCTTTTCCTTGCCAGTGCCTCTACACCCTTCTGTTTCAGGGGTAGGTGAAACCCCCTGATATTCCAAAATACCAGCCTCATTTGGAAGATTGAAGGGATTTCCCCTTCGCTTTTCCTTTAGATACTGAGGCGAAGCTGAGACCCTTCGCTGTCAATTTACGATGCTCCCTCACAACCACCTGACGACCCTGTGTCACCACCACAGCCTCCTTCTCCCTGCCACCTACAGTGATCAGCTCCCGAATCTTGATTGAAGGTCCCTCAAAAGAAGGCAACGCACCTTGCCCCTCATCCTCGGATCGAAGACTGTCAGCAGCATCCGTTCTAAGTTCAGGACCCTTGTCACCAACAGAGTTTGGCTCCTTTACTTGTACCGAGTCACCCCCCACAGAAGGCAAAAAAATTTTCGCCACATCCTCCTTCTGCAGACCAACAACAGCACTCTGTCCAGCCTCATCAGGTGTCAATTCTTGGGCCTTCTTGTGCTTCCCCTTGTTACGACCTTTGGTCCCGTCAGGTGGCAGTCCAGCATCCGGTCGTATCCTAGCTTCAGCAGGACTCAATCCAGAAGTGCCCGGCATAGCAGAATTTGCTGCTACCATCTGACTGTTTACTGGTAGCATAACGGGTTCAGGAACCTGCTGTATTTGCTTGCTGGCACCAGTAATAACCTCACCAAGCGGCTCTCCACCGCCCCGAGACTCCTTCAGTGCCACCCCTATCTCAGCTAACCGTGGAGGCACCTCGGCATCCCTCAGAATCCCACTGCCATCCCCTTTCTTATGCACAGTCACCGCAGCAGGCCTTTCCACTCTTTTGGGCACATAAGCAGAGTGTTTTCTCCCCTCCAATACTATATTGCAGTCACCATCCCCATGACGAAAGGATTTACATTTCTTACAATATTTCGGTATATACTCAAATATCACCGACTGCTCATAAAGATCACCAGTTGGAAGCCTCATTTCCACCGATTTGACCAGTTCCTTAGAAGCATCCACCTCCACCAATACACGCGCAAACGAGAGCCTCTCCTTAGAGTGGGTCATCTTATCAGTGGTGATGGGTTTCCCCACCCTGGATGCTATCTTGCTCAAAGCTCTCGCGTTCCAACAGTCGAGAGGCAAGTCCGGCAGTTGAACCCACACCGGAACAATTGCAATTTCTTCAGCTCCAAATCTGAAGCACTTTGGCATGTGTTTCAACATCAAATTTCTCCCATAGATGAAATAGGGTCCACCATTAAGAACACTCAATCTATCCTCCTGCGATTCAAATTTAAATATTATCCATCCCGATCGATGGATCCACTGTTTGCATTTGACCTTCCAACCTTCCCTAATAGTCTGAACCGCAGCCATACCAGGGAATCTACCAGAGAATTGGCCTACTAAACAACACCCCCATGCCTCTTCTACATCATCCACATCATCTTCCTCAATTAGTAGTATATCCTCTGCAGAATCCACCACTTCAAGTTTGATACCTTTGCCGAGATTGCGGTTGTCTTTAAATAAATTGACCCATGGGGCTCTCTTCACCATACCAGCACCCTTCAGAGTCCCCTCAGCAGCGGAGATAGGACCCTGAATATTCCCCACAGCAGCAGAATCCGGCTTCTGGAACTTCCCAACAGCAGCAGGCGCAGGCTGCGGCATTCCATCAAACACCTGGTCTGCCACCGAATCGACATCCTGCAATAAATGGGACATCGACGCCCCTTGATCCACCAAACCACCCTCAACACCTCCCCCATCCTCAGAAGCAAAAGAGGAAGAATCAGAGGGAATTCCCACCTGCAGACCAACACGCACCTGTTGCCGCGACTCACCCGCATCAACATGGTCCTGCGCCTGGACAGCAGGCTCCGTTGCAACCCCACAAGGCGGCTCTTCATCTCGGGATTCATTCCCACCAGGTTCCGTTGCAACCCCAGACCGAGATCGAGTGGCTGGTCTCATCCGAGCGTTGAAGGCAACCAAGACAAGGATATCGCACTAATCCCACCAGCCCTAAAAAGGGGATGGGTTTCTCAGAGTAAAGAGCAGATCAGGGATTAAAGGAACAATCAACGAAAGAGAAGAGAATAAACAATCAGATTTAGAAGAGACAGGGAAGAAATCCACCATGGGAATTTTCGGCCCTGGGAGAGCTTCTCTCTCCAACTCTTCTTATAAGAAGAAGCTTTTACTTAGATTTTACCTCTGATTTTTTTTTTTTTTTTTTTTTTTTGTTGGAGCGTGGAGGAGAAATACAAGCCTCTTTTTTCTTCCTTCATTGTTGCTCTTGCTGTTTTGATAAGATATTGTTGACGGTCTGTTTGGTTGTCGTAACTGGCCGTAATTCGTAGTTGTAATTGGTAAAGTCTTTTACAATTGTAAATGAGTTACATGTATGTAAATTTTACGGTGTTTGGTTGGTAATATAAAATTGTAAAGTGAGAAAGTGTATTGTACTTTACGGTGTTTGGTTGTCGTAATGTATAAGTCGTAAGTGAAAAAGTTGACCACAAAATTAACTATTTGGTGATTTTAAAAGTTTTAATACTGCAAATAAATATTAAAAAAGTTAAATATTAAAAAATTTTAATATTAATATAAAAAAATAATACAAATTTATATGACCACAAAATTAACTGTAATTGGGCTGTAAGTGAGTGGTAACTGGGTTGCAAATGAGTGTTAGTTGAGTTACGTAAGTCTTTTACGAATTACGGTCCAAACAAACGCCGTAGTTGTAACTGGGTAGTAAGTCATTTACGAATTACGGAGTTTTACGCGAAACAAACGGCCCCTTAAACTTGTACAAATACCTTGAACTTATGCCTCAACCTCTCTCTCTCTCTCTCTCTCTCTCTCTCTCTCTCTCTCTCTCTCTCAACTGTATGGTGGATAATTGTATCAATGTATGATTTAAATTTTACGAACTTTTTTCTTCTAATATTTGTAATTTAGAGACATGTATTTATACTTCTGTTATGGACTATTGACCCCAAATTTATGCTTACCTATACATGTGGAAATAAACATATAAACTGGCCTTAAATTTCCTTCTTCAAAGTGACATTTTGATAAATTTGTTTGCAGAAAAGTGTCGCGTTTTGGGACATCCTTTTACAAGATTTGTTTTCTATATTGTAGATGCGATATCCTAATATTTCTATAATTTGCGTACTCTTGTTTCCGAAGAGTTAGCATTAAAATAGTAAAACTAATATTTCTAGAATTTGTGTATGCGTGTGTTTTTGACATTAGTTTTGATTAGTACAATCCCTCTCCCCATCTCGAATGTTCCTTGAAGCCCCCAAACGAAAAGTCAGTGACTAAACAAGCATATACGGTCATACAAAATACAATCTCAAAACCAACACAATTAACATTTCCAACTCTCTGACTCTGATTGCTTAATTCTCCTGTTAGTGTTAAAAATGTGATGATTTCATGATGATGAATTACCCAAAAGATCAAAATCCATACATCTCAAGAACAATCATAAATAACTGTAAATACATACCTGAAGTCATATCAAGAGGATGATGAAGAAAAGATTGTTAATGATCTCAGTCCCTTTCCTTTGATCCTTGCAAATCCTAATCAGTAGACACTTTCTTCTCTCTGTCTCCTTCTCTTTTCACAAACCCAAACTGAAAATGATGGCTCCACAAAAAAAAAGGGAGGTTTGTTTTTCTATCATGGAGGAGAGAAGAGGGTCTACGTATTGCAAATAACCATATTGATAAACCACCCATCATGACCCTTTAATATCCCATATGATTATTAAACTTTATACAAATGTAACCTTTATATTTGGGCATACATAAATATCAGTTAGACTAAGATTATGGAATCCAATTAATAATAAAAGGTTAGTGGGCCACTTAATGTGAGACTAACATTCTCCCACTTGGACCACTAGCCGATTACAGTACAACCTTAGAAAACAAATAAAAAGAAAAAACTCATTTTAAAAACATTTTGACTCCATTGGATTCCATACTGAAAAACTTTGACACGTGATCACGAATTTAAAAATAATAACTGATAAGCCCAAATAATGATATACTGTAATACTGCAATTAGTTTGGACCACCAATGTGAGTCATAGCGGTTATACAACATCTATGTCATACTCCCTTCTACGTACCACAACATTGATAACCCTCACTAATAGAGTTTATAACCAAAACGACCCCTGTAATTTGTCTTGTCAAGACTTTTCCTGTTTAACAAACATCCATACATAATATGTGCATACATAGTTGGATAACAGGAAATACAGAAACTTTTATTGCGCAATAATGTCAATTACATAAGCACCAAAACATACATTACAGATTACTCAAAAGACCCATTCTAATAACATGTTCTTTGAATGTCTTTGGAGGTAATCCCTTGGTCAATGGATCAGCAACCATTAGAGTGGTACTTATATTCTCAATTGACACTCGTTGTTTCTCAACTATTTCTCTACGACTAAGTACTTAAGTTCCATGTGTCTGGAACCACTAGAGTACTTACCATTCTTAGAGAAGAAAACGGCTGCTGTATAATCACAAAATATCTTCAGCGGCCTGACAATAGAATCAACTACACCAAGTGCTGAAATGAAATTGCGTAACCATAATGCATGATTTGTGGCCTCGAAACATGCTATGAACTCAGCCTCCATCGTGGATGAAGCAGTGATAGACTGTTTTACACTCTTCCACGAGATTGCCCCACCTGCTAGCATGAATATAAAGCCTGAGGTAGACTTTCTGCTATCTAGGCAACCAGCAAAATCTGAGTCCGAATAACCGATCACTTCCAACTGATCTGTTCTCCTATATGTGAGCATATGATCCTTCGTCCCTTGAAGATACCGCATCACTTTCTTTGCCAATTTCCAATGCTCCATCCTGGATTACTCTGGTATCTTCCTAACATTCCAACAGCAAAACTGATATCTGGCCTGGTACAAGTATGTGCATACATCAAGCTCCCAACTGCTGACGCATACGGAACTTTCTGCATTTGTTCCTTCTCTAAGTCATTTCTTGGACACTAACTCCCACTTAATTTGTCACCCTTCATGATAGGTGCACAACTGCTGAACATAGTTCCATGTGAAATCTTTCCAAGACTCGATTGATATAACCTTTCTGAGACAGTCCTAACAATCCTCGAGATCTATCCCTGAAGATCTCTATGCCAATGACATAAGCTGCCTCACCTATATCAACCATCTAAAGTTCTTGGTAAAATAGTCTTTGGTTTCATACAGTAAACCAACATCACTACTGGCTAACAAAATATCATCCACATACAGAACCAAAAAGATAAACTTGCTCCCACTGATCTTCAGATATATACACTGATCAACAGTGTTTTCTTTAAATCCGAATGAGGTAATGGTATCATTAAACGTTATATACCATTGCCTGGAAGCTTATTTTAGTCCGTATATGGATTTCTTTAATTTGCAAGCTAAGTGTTCTTTTCCTTTCTTTGCGAACCCTTCAGGTTGCTCCATGTATATTTCCTCATCCAAATTTCCATTCAGAAAAGTTATTTTAACATCCATTTGATGTAACTCTAAGTCATAATGAGCTACAAGGGGCATGATGATTCTAAAAGAGTCCTTCTTTGATACTGGAGAGAAGGTTTCTTTATAATCAATGCCTTCTTTCTGAGTGAAGCCTTTAGCTACAAGTCTGGCTTTATATCGTTCGATATTGCCTTTGGAGTCGCGCTTGGTCTTAAAGACCCATTTACACCCGACTTTCTCACAGTTACTAGGAAATTCGACGAGATCCCAGACTTTGTTTTGGTCCATAAATTTCAACTCCTTATTCATAGCATCAATCCATTTGCTAGAATCATTACTTTCAATGGCTTGTGAAAATGAAACTGGATCTTTTATTAATCCCAATATCGAAATCAGATTCCTGTAGATACACCACATAATCATCTGAAATGGCAGATCTTCTTTCCCTTTGAGATCTCCTCAAGGCTGCCGGTGTGGTGATTCTACAACATTTTCAGTGGCGATATCCTCGTGAAGTGGTGAACCATTATCATTATGTTGTTCTGGTGACTCAGCTTGATGATCAAGCTGAGGGACAACAATTTCTCTTGAAGGAAAGGGTATTGGGATATTTACCCTTATCACCTCAAGATCCACCTTTCTTGGTTCATCACTCCCACTAATTTCGCCATTCTCAAGGAATCTGGCATTACCAGTTTCAACAATTCTGGTACTATGGTTAGGACAATAGAATTTGTACCCTTTAGACTTATCTGGATAACCAATAAAATACCCAGATATTGTCCTGGAGTTAATTTCTTTTCATGTGGATTATATATTCTAGCCTCTGCTGGACAACCCCAAACATGTAAATGTCTTAAACTAGGTTTCCTACCAGTCCACAACTCGAAAGGAGTTGTTGAGACTGCCTTACTAGGAACCCTGTTCAAGATATACATAGCAGTCTTTAAGGCTTCATTCCACAATGAATCAGGTACATTAGAGAAGCTCATCATGCTCCTAACCATATCCATAAGTGTCCGGTTTCGCCTTTCAGCAACTCCATTCTGCTGAGGCGTACCTGGCATTGTGTATTGAGCACAAATGCCATGCTTTTCTAGAAATTTGGCAAATGGGCCAGGATTCTGTCCTGACTCATCATATCTTCCATAATACTCACCACCTCGGTCTGATCTCATGATTTTAACTTTTCTATCTAATTGTCTCTCGACTTCTGTAATGAACACCTCAAGGATGTCAACAGCCTGAGACTTTTCATGAATTAGATATACATAACCATAACGAGACAGATCGTCTATAAAGGTGATAAAGTATCTCTCTCCTGTAAAACATGGAATGGAGAGTGGTCCGCAAATGTCTGTATGAATAATCTCAAGAAGCTCTTTGCTTCTTGTGGCACCTTTCTGGTGTGTTTGGTTTGCTTTCCTTTATGCAATCAACACACACACCAAAATCAGTGAAGTCTAGGTTATCCAAAATCTCATTCTTCACTAATCTTTCAATTCTATCCCTGGAGATATGCCCCAGTCGTCTATGCCACAAGATACAAGCTTTTTCAACAATTAAGTCACGTTTAGAACCAACATTCGAATGCAGGGTTAAAAGAGATTGTGCAAACTCATAATTCAAGGAAATTTTATACAAACCATCACATAATATTCCATGTCCAACTGAAATTGAATTAAACATCAAATTGAGTTTTCCACAACCAAATAAAACTGAATATCCAACAACATCTAATTTGGATAAAGACATTAAATTCTTAGAAATCGAAGGTACATAAAAAGTGTCTACAAGATCCATCTGATGACCCGTCTCTAAGAGTAGTCGATAAGTTCCAACAGTCTCGACCTCCACTTTGAGACGGTTCCCCATAAAGACAAATCTTTCACTTTCCTTCGGTTCCTGGTTGTAAGGAATCCCTGCATTGAATTAGTTATATGAGTTGTGGCTCCAGAGTCAATCCACCAAGTATTAGAGGAAACTTCAGCAAGATTTGATTCATAACATACAAAAGAAAGATTCATACCTTTCTTTTCGAACCAAGCCTTTCTCTTGTTGCAATCCTTCTTCACATGTCCTTTTCTGCCACAAAAGTAGCATTTGACAGTGAAAATCTTTCCATGACCCTGGCTACTTTCCCCAGATTCATTCCCTTTTTTTGGTGGAAACCTCTTGCCTCTTCCATACTTTCCCTTCTTGTGTATAGCTCCTTGAGTTACTGCTAACACCGAGTGATGTCCTTCTTGCCTCAGTCTCACTTCCTCTTGAATACACATATTAGTCAGCTCATTCAGATTCCACTTATCCTTATGAGTATTATAGTGAATCTTGAATGGTCCGAATTGAGGAGGAAGTGAGTTGAGGATAAACTGTACCAAGAAGGATTCATCTACTTTCATTCCCAGTGTTCCTAACTTTGCAGCTTTATCAGTCATATTGAGGATATGTTGTTGGACTCCTCTACTACCATCATATTTCATGGTAGTTAACTCAGCCATAAGTGTGCCAGCTAATGACTTATCAGCAGATTTAAACCGGTCTTTTACAGCAGTTAAAAGTTCTGAAGCGTTAGCAGTCTGAGGGAGTGAAGTTTTGATGTGTTGGCAATGGTCATTTTAATGAACATAAGACTGAGTCTGTTCGACCTTCCCAGGCTTTAGCATGACTGACCTGATCTGCTGTACTTTCAGCAGTGATTTCCTCAGGTTTCTCAACTAAAAGAGCCATGTCAAGATCCAGTACACCCAGTGTGAATTGGACATGCTCAAACCATTCAGAAAAGTTTGTACCATTCAGGGCTGGGATGCTAGATGCATGAGAGTGAAGGGAAGTGGGAACGTTTACTGAAACAAAATAGGACAATGCTCACATTAAGGCCTCGAATCAATACAAAAATATTAAATTTTATGAAGATGAATTATTGATATCACTTTGATTTCTCCTTTGGACGAAACCTAAGCATATCCAGTATTCACTCTATAGGTGAGACCTTTTATCACCTATGTAGGTCTAATATAATTTATGCCACTTAGACAGTAAGTCATGTTACCTTTGGGTATCCAATTCTACACCACTAAGTTGCATAAATTACACTACCCTACCCGGTTCGTAATTATTTGAAAGAGACTTTCCTTTGGGCAAGTCCCAATCTCCTAACTAGAACCGCCATCGAGAATATTATTGACTTTAATGTCACCCTTATTGACAAAACTTTTATGTAGTTGTATATTCATAAGGCTTACTAATGTAGGTCACTTTGGCAACTACTAAATCAATAAACCGTATGAATATAAAACTAACCAATAACATTCTTTAACCTTTTATTTGAGTTATTCTATAATACTCCAATGTTGTCACTTGACCAATATCAATCAATATTAACACCATTACATTAAATGTGTAACATAGATTTATGATTGAATTAAACAAACATTAGTCGACTGGTCAAGGTAAGCCTAGTCGACTAGGGCCAAGTCAAGTCGACTATAAAGGAATTTATAGTCGACTAGGGTCAAGTCAAGTCGACTATAAATTAAAGGTTAGTCGACTAAGGCAAAGCAAGTCGACTCCTGCAGGAAGGTTAGTCGACTGACAGAGAAACAGAGAACCACATAACTCTCGGGTCAACCTGTTAGTCGACTTGGGAAAGGGGTTAGTCGACTCTACCAATTATTAGTCGACTACCCAAAAGATCAAGTCGACTAACAGTAAAAAATACAGAGAGTCATAATGTTCTGGAAGGAGACCTAGTCGACTAGTGGTTCGGGCAAGTCGACTAACAGTCGACGAAACAGAACACTTGTCACTGTTTATCGACTGAAGCCTTATCAATGGGAAAATTAGGGTTTATAATTCAACCAATAATTAATTCAGGTCCAAGTGATTACACAATTAGAGGAATATTAATAGAATTAGTGAAGGAAATCTACTAAATCCTCTTTAAAATTCTACATGGAATGATCAATATTTACAAAACCTAATTTTTTTTTATCTTGAAACAATTAATCATGGCAAAACCTAAATTGTCCATAATCTTAATTCTGAAATGCATAGATTCACAACAAAGCTCTGATACCAATTTGTTAGTATTAAAAAAAATGTGATGATTTCATGATGATAAATTACCCAAAAGATCAAAATCCATACATCTCAAGAACAATCATAAATAACTGTAAATACATACTTGAAGCCATATCAAGAGGATGATGAAGAAAAGATTGTTAATGATCTCAGTCCCTTTCCTTTGATCCTTGCAAACCCTAATCAGTAGACACTTTCTTCTCTCTGTCTCCTTCTCTTTTCACAAACCCAAACTGAAAATGATGGCTCCACAAAAAAAAGGGGGAGGTTTGTTTTTCTATCACGGAGGAGAGAAGAGGGTCTACGTATTGCAAATAACCATATTGATAAAACCACCCATCATGGCCCTTTAATATCCCATATGATTATTAAACTTTATACAAATGTAACCTTTATATTTGGGCATACATAATATCAGTTAGACTAAGATTATGAAATCCAATTAATAATAAAAGGTTAGTGGGCCACTTAATGTGAGACTAACATCTCCACCCTTGAAGCTTAGATCATTGCCTTAATTCTCAAGCTTTTAGTTAAGCTTAGATCATGACTATTTCACACACGCTTCTTGCACACCAATTTTCAAATGCAAATTAATTCATCTACCAATAAAAATCTACAGGCCAGCTATGTGCCAGCCTGACAAGTCCCATACCTTCACACTACCGGACTTTTGATCGACTCAATCAAACCACAAAATACCAAGAACACAAGCAAACAATACACTAAGACCATCAGGAGTCAACACAACATATATTATTATTATACTGATAGAATAGAAGATTCTAAGTCGAAAATGGGACCCGCTTTCATCGCTGACCTGGCATTCCCATGACAGTTGTCACTGCAGTGATTGGTGCCCGGGGTGATGACTCGGTGTTAACACGAGTATAAATGCTAATCTCATTGCCAAAAACCTCAACTTACTTCAACATAAAGTAGCTGGGTTCTTCGCATGGTAGCTCACACTGCTTCAATTGACGCTTTGGCCATGGCCGGAGTTGACTGCAACGAGGCGGCCATAGACTCTGATATGTTGGATAGCTTCTTCTATCCTTACATGATTGAAGGCGAATCGTGCGGCTGTCTCATAATTGTGGCAACATTTCTCTTCAAATTGTCGAAAACTTGCAGGATTTTACGAGAGATAATACTGGGGGCACGATGAGTTGATGGATATGCTGTCAATATTGTTTTCAAGAACTTTTCTTGGAGGGTTAACTCGCAAGTTTTTGTGCTTTCGCATGCCTGTATTCTCAAATCAGCCAAGACTTGATGAAATTGGACATTGCCTGCAAAAGTTCGAAGGCGACGAAGAAAATTTGCCATGAAAAGGATCGAAGAAGAATAAGGAAAAGAAGAAAAAGAGGAAAAAAAAAAGAAAGAAAAAAGAAGAAGAAGAAAAGAACACGATATGTTTACCAACACACGGCTTTCTTTTTTCTTTTCTTTCCTTTCTTTTTTTTCTCTCTATGTTTTTGATGGAGAGTAGTGCAATCTGATGTTGATGCTGCAGTCTTTGCTTTCTGAAACTCAAAAGTTGCTGGTGTTCTATATTTTATCTCAAGCATCTGAGACCATTGGACTTTTCTTGGACTATGGTGATTCAAGAGCATCTCTATTGTTAAAATGCTATTGTTGATGGTTTGTAATGGCAATTGAATTAAGTGTAAAGGATGTAAACAATGTTACTAATTGTTCTTAAAGTCGTTTAAATGCTTTTAGTGGGAGCTAAGAGCTAAGCTACAATGTGACTGGATTAATTAAAGTTTCTAGCCTTTGAAATTCTTTTTCCTCAATACAAATCTATTAGCTAGCTATCTAAGTCCAGTTTTGCTGAGATCCCTTTTAAATTCAGCTAGTTATATTCATGGTAGTACGTAAATTTAGCCAAGTATCAAGTTAGAAGTAAGAGTCTTGTTCATAAGATCTTTCTCATTTTGTTGTTTCTAAATTATTACATAAAGATTTTCCTTTTAAATTATTTTTATAATTATTTCTACAAGTACATAAATGTTCTCATTGCTAAAGAGTGTTTCCCTCTTGAGTTTTCTCATAATAATTTTACAAAATGTTTCATGAGGAGTATATCTAATTGTAGCCGATCACCCACGAATAACCTAATGCTTATGAAAATGCGTCTCTGACAGTCTCAGTCAGCACGAAAGAAAGAAAATCATGTAGTTTCAAAATCAAATAACTTTATTGATTATGTAGTTTTCTAATTAAAAAATTGGACAAAAACTCCTCAATTCATCCTTCACACATTCGGATACTGGTTATAAACAATCTCCTTGTTTCGGAGAGAGCACTCAGAATAAATCTTCGATATCTGATCTTTTTTTGGTTGGCTAGTGGGGGTGGGGGGTGATCCCCAAATCTCGCGCGCGAGAGTGCTCGAACTCGTGCTCTGCTGTGGAGAACGGTACTCAACAATCCAAGTAAGACCACTAAGCTATTTGCAGAGGACAATATCTGCTCTATTAGAATGGCATATATTTCTCCATATAACTTGACAAGTTTTTAATTATTTAGAGAGTATTTTTGCTATGATTTTTTCATAATTAACGCAACTGTTGATGGGATTCACTGGTGACTTTCAGAGAGCAAATCCGGGACCTGACCGGGGCCAAGTCAAGGGGAGAAAAAATGTCCTCGTATTAGAAAAATGCAAATGCAAAAGGTATCTAGATGAACGAAGTGACATCATGCAGTACTCTCGAATCTAGTAGATTGCATGCTGCAGAGTCCACCTAATCTGAGCCTAAGCGGCTATTGTTCAAGAAATTATATGAATTATTAATCAATTAACATGATAGTTGGTTAATCCTTAGGGGACACTCGACTGGTTAGATCGTGGTTTGCTCTCAATGTTGCAAACTTGGAATTGTCAAAGTGAGCTTTTATGGAGATTTTTACGTTAAATTTTAGATGGGATCTGCTGCTCTAAATGAGCCGGAGATGGTTAGAATGTGTTTTCCTTCAATTAGTGATGAACTGGTATATTTACGTGTTTAATTTCATTTTCGAATAATGAGATATTCAAGTCGAAATTTGGCCTAAAATAAGAGCTAAATGAGACCCAAAAGTGTGAAAACTCTTTAGTTCAACATTGAAAGTGGTATAAGAATTTGTCTATTTGGCGAGCAAATATGTCTGTTCGGAACAGTTACACTTGTTCTGACCAAATGGATGTGTCTATTCGGAGACAACCCATTTCGGTCGAATCGATGTGTTTGTTCGGTGAACGGATGTGTTTGTTCAGAACGGTTGCGTCCGTTCCAACTGAATGGATGTCTCTATTCGGGAACAACTCGTTTCGGCCAAATGAATGTGTCTGTTCGACAAATGAATGTGTCTGATCAGAACGGTTACGCCCTTTTCAACTGAGAAGATGTGTCTATTCAGAATGATTGCGCCCATTCGATTGAATGGATGTGTCCCGAAAGACTTCCTCCAAATTCTTACATATAGGCATAATTTCACTCCAAAAGAATAACTCCTACAATTGAAAATTTTAAAACTTAATCAACTACAATAATAAATTAAGTTCTTTAACTAGGGTTCTTTAAAATTTTGTTTAGATTTCAGAATTGTGTCTGAAATCCGATTTTTGGTCCGTGTCATTTTTCCTACTTTCAATCAAGTGGAAGGTACGGGTCAACTTCGCTTTGACTGTACGTGATTTTACAAAGTGCTGCGCAGAATAACATGAAAGAGTGTTGTATCTTTGGAGACCAATGTCCATTATCTCGTATGCACTATAGCAGAGGACGTAATGTATTCGCTTTATGCGTACATTACTCTAAACCTTGATTTTATTCTGTTACTCTATCCGTTTATATTTACTATAATACCCATCCTGGAATACGTACACAGATACGTGTCTCAATTTTTCGCTCGCATTATTTTATTTTCTGTATTTTGCTTTACATTTGGTCCATGTTCTGTGGATCGGAGCCCAGCCAGATTCCGGACCTGAGCCAAACCTAGGTCTAGATCCCTGCTCCCTATTATTTTATTATTTATTTCTATTATTTATTTTCTTTTTCTTTTTCCCTTTTCTTCTTTTTCTTTTTCCTTTTTCTTTTTCCTTTTTTTCTTTTCTTTTCTTTTTTTTCTTCTTCCCCCCACCTTCTACAATCTTCTTCCCCCTTCTTCCTTCTTCTCCTCTTTTTTCTTTTTCTTTCCCCTTCTCATTTTCTTCTCTTTCTTCCCCAACCATTCTCCCCTCTCTTTAAAACTCTCTCTAGTTCTCCTCTCCCTCTCTCCCCCTTCACTCTCCCTTAATTTCTCCTCTCATTCTCCCCAAATATCCAACTACTCCCCTCCACCCTAAATCGACCAGCTACCTCCACCAACCTCCGGCCAGGCAACTCCCTCCGATGAACTCCCCACGGTGGCCACCTCCTCTGGCTATCAACTTCCCCGACCTCTCTTGCCGGCTAACCACCTAATCTCCACTTCCTCCACCTCCCCTCTCCCTCCCCATCCTTATTTCCTCCTTCACCACCACCCTTTACCACCTCCTCCCCTTCTTCACGCCGCCGGCCACCATTACCAACCCCACCACAACCACCACCATCTCGCCCCCACCATCAGCATCATCTCATCCCTTCCTCCTCCACCATCTCCATTACCATCAACAACACCTTCACCATCACCATCTCCCTCCTCCCTTCCCCTTTGGCTGTTGACACCTATAAAAGGTGAACTCCAGATAACTTCTCACAGGTTAGAATGATGTCTAACTTGTCGACATTTTCAAAAGACAAGTCGCAGAGAAGTTGACGACCGGTCTGCTTTGTGCATAGCTCACGCCTATCCCAGGTGGATAGAGCAGTCATTTAGACCCCACTATTCTAGCCAAGTGATTGGTAGGCAAAGCATTGCCTTTGAACATGCCTTGGCATAGCCCCGCTGAAAGCTAACTCCTAGCTCGCTTGAAGTTTTTCAAAGTTTTGCCGAGAGCTATCTTCTAACTTTGCCTGAAGCTTGGCATAGCTTCGCCTGAGAGCTAACTTTTAGCTTCGCTTGAAGCTTGGCATAGCTCCACTGAGAGCTAATTTCTAGCTTTGCCTGAATCTTTTTATAACTCCACTGAAAGTTAACTTCTACTTTCACCTGAAACCTGGCATAACTCTTCTGAGAGCTAATTTCTAGTTTCCCCTGAAGCTTTTCATAGCTCCATTGTGATCTATCTTCTAGCTTTGCCTGAATCTTTGTATAACTTTGCTCGAGAGCTAACTTCTAGCTTCGTCTAAAGCTTGGCATAGCTCCGCTGAGAGCTAACTTTTAGCTTCGCCTAAGCTTTTCATAGCTCCGTCGAGAGCTAACTTTTAATTTTGCCTGAAGCTTTTCATAGCTCCGCCGAGAGCTAACTTCTAGTTTCGCCTGAAGCTTGGCATAACTCTACTTGAGAGCTATCTTCAAACTTAGCTTGAAGCTTGGTATAGCTCCGCCCGAGAGCTATCTTCTAGCCCCACCTGAAGCTTTAGCCCCATACTAGGTTAGCGCCGCATGGAACTTTTGGATTTTAACTCCAAATCATTTTGACCGTTTCAAATCCTTGTTGGATTAAGGTTACCGCCCCACTAAGTTAGTGGGGGGTTAATGGGTACTTACACCCATTATTTCTCATTAAGAAGAGACATTAAGGTATTCATGACTCCCCTAAGCCAACTGACTAGCTAGACTCGCAAAGGTGGAGCTAGCCTCGCCAGAGGCTGTTTTAACCTTGCCAATGGCTAATCTAGCCTTGTCAAAGGCTATTTAGCATCGCCAAATAGGCATAACAACTGTATTTGCTAATTTTTAGAGGTCCACTACCCCTCATCGAGAGTATAAATTTTCCCAACAACAAGCTAGACTCAGAGGGGAGATGTGCAGAGAGCACTGAAAAACATCAGAGAGCTGTAAAAGAGCCCAAACGCTTCCATTCTTGAGAGAGAAAGAGAGACTTTCTTTTTGAACACAAGAACTTGCGTTTTTCCAGCGAAGGCTTCTGACAACAAATCACTAATTTTGTTCATTAATCTAACTAAAGGGTTACGACACCCTATTTCCTTTGAACTATTCCAAACTTCTCTTCAAGCATCAAGGGAATTCTCGAACCAGGTAAGAAGAATTCCCAAGCAGTAACAATCAAGATCAATTGCTCATATTATCAATGAGACAAAGTATTCGCGCGCTGACTAGACTCCCTCCGGCACACTTTCTCTTTTATAAGTTTTCCTTGTTACAGAAAGCAAGACGATGACTCCACTGGGGATTGCTTTCTTCATGACGGGAAAATCGTGTCGCAACGCAACAATCAGACCCTCAGAGCATCGAGATGCTAGTCATTAATTTTGACCATGAGAAGTTCAAAGAACTCCTCTCTCAGGGTAGCAAAAGCTCTCTTTTCGTGCGCAAGCACAGAAAAGTGTCGACAACCAAAGCCCTTTTGGCTAATTCTTTCAATCAAGCCTCTGTCAAGGCTAAACTTGCTCAGTGCAAAAAAAAATCAGCCTCTGTCGAGGCTAAACTGACTCAGTGCGAGTCTATTATAGTCTCTGGCGACTCTAGCAAGACTATTAAATAATCTGTTTCAGCCTCAGGTGAGGCTAACAAGGTACCCCTATTTCAGCTTACTGCGAAGCTAAGAGGGCGTCGCCCTCTCTCAATGCTCTCCCAGCCTTAAGCAAGGCTAAAGCACAGTGCAGTGCTAAAGTCCAAGCTTGCAAGGCTAAAGTACTGTGTCACAATGCTAAGAAAGCTTTTGGCGAAGCTAGTGTTCTCAGTGGCACTACTTCTGGTGAAGTTAAAGCCCTCTACGGGGCGAAGATAGCTTAGCAAAATTAAAGTTGTTTTACAAAGCCAAAGCAGCTTCATGTGAAGCGAAAAAATCAGCTTCTGGTAAAGTTAGTGCCTCTGGTGGCACTAAGATCAAAGCTTTGTACAAGGCTACAGCTTCATGCGAGGCTAACGCCCTTGGTGGTGATGTTAAAATAGCTTATGGTAAAGCTAATATTTCTAGCAAAGCTGAGGCTTCTAAACCCAAAGTTCCTTGCGAAGCTAAAGCTTCAGCTTCGTGTGAAGCTATTACAGTCTCTGGTGAAGCTAGGCTTGTTTTGTCTAAAGCTAAAGCAATAGCCTTTTGAAAGATAAAAAGCAAAATTTTGCTAAAGAGGTCAAGTTAAAAGCCTCTCAAGGAGCTGCTCTCCAAACTCTCTGGCCGTCAGTGATAGACCAATTGGTCTAATTCGTTTATATTCTGGTTTAAACGAATCTAACAATCCCGACTTAACAGATTACTTAAGCAACAAGCAAAAGCTTTGCTCAGAGGAACCAATTGACATTTCTCCATCTCATTGCAGACAAGTGGGATGCCAACTCATAACAGTACATTCTTTCCATTGTTGCTTAGGGTCAACCCCTACAACACATTTACATTGCGCCAATGACCAATAGTTAATTTTCGATCGATTGTCTTTCAAGACATCCGAGAAGTCCCCGCTTCTAAAGAAAAAACTCCAAAGATTTCTGAAGATCTTCCCGCGACTTCTGTCAACATGATAGGGGGAAACATCGATAATGGTTTAGGCAAAGAAGACAGGGGTTAATCATTCCCCTTTCAGTTCTCCTGACTTTGATTATAGCCCCAGCTTAAGTCAAGTCGTAGTTGAACAGGAGGGTGACTTCCAAAGTACTTGCTTTAGGGTAGCAATACCTTTCAACTATGAGTAGCCTTCTTCATCAAGGGGCCTATATCACTGAAATCATTGAGACACCTCTTCTAATGGTCCAATGAAGAAGAGAAAGCTAATGGCTAACCATTAGCTCTGTGCAACATGGTTCGTATCGGCAATATGGCCTATAATAATAATGATGATGATCTGCGTCACTGCATGAAGGCTTAAGAGCTGGCTTCAGGGCTTAGCAAGAACAGCGAATGTTGCCTCAGTTCAAGAAAGATCAGAACACGAGGAGAATCTGACAACAATGAGCGAGAAGAAGAAAATAAGACTTTAGAGAATAAGAATACAAGGAGTCTTCCTCTTCCTCAATTGATGCTGAGATTATCAGAGGCATCCTAGCTCAGATAGCATCCCTAACTCAACGGGATGAGTTGAAGAAGATGGGAATAACCCATCCTTACCCGCTAGAGTGGGATTCAGTCACATATCCTCTAAACTTCAAGCCACCAACACTTCAATTGTATGATGGTAAGAGCTAGCCTAACTAGCATATCTATTATTTCTGGTCACAAATTGATAATATAGTTCATAAAGATGCTATCATGGCCAGATTATTTATTGACACCCTGAAGGGGGTAGCCTTTAACTGGTTTAGGAATCTTCCTAACGACTATATTAACTCTTGGATTGACTTGAAAATCAGGTTTCTCTCTTGATTATATGAGAATGACACCGAATTAGCCATGAACAAACTCCTCTCTACAGTCCAAAAAAGAGGAGAGTTCGTAAGGGACTACATAGGGAGATTCCACAATTTTTCTCTTCTATGCCCCACAGGTATGCCTTTGCCTATGTTCATTCAAACATATAGGCATAACTTCCTCGACAAAGTGAAAGTTCGCATGAGGGTCGTCAAGGCTCACACATAGAAAGGACTTGTTGAACAAGCTGAATGCTAAGAATCAACTAAAAAGTTTGAGCCCCCATAAGCAGGTGGGGAACCAACAACAAAGAACATGACACGGCTGAATCTTCTGATACATCAGCGTTGGAAGTATCTAGGAAAACCCAATCAGGGAAGGGTAAGTCCAAAAGAAATTTAGAGTATAAGAGACAATACTCATTTAAAGATGTGCATGTGATGACAATCTTCCACTTGCTCAACAAAGGCAACAAGCTGAACTTGCCAGATGTTAGATGCCCAGACAAAGTCGGACGAACGAACGATCCCAACAACTATTTTTCATAGGATAGTTTGTAGGCTATCTAAAAATTACTGAAGACTAAACTACAGACGTAGGCCTTATGCCAAACCCGAGGGTCGCATTTCAACCCAAATGTGGACCTTGCATCTTTTGTCAAACACAGAGGTTGCATTTCAAAACTCAGACGCGGACCTCGTTCCCAACGCGAGGGTCACGTTTCAACTCAAACGCGGATGTCACGCCTCAACAAATGCAACGCGAAGGTCGCGTTCTGTGCCAAATGCGATGGTCGTGCTGCTCTTCAATACGCAAACTGTAGCACCCCGATCTCGGGATACGTACCCTGATACGTGTCCCAAAATTTTTCGACTGTATTGTTCAATTTCTTCCAGTATTTGCTTTAGGTGTGATTGCTTATATTATTGTGTATCAGATCTGGATCTTCAGACTAGAGTAAGGCCTGACCGGACCGGGAACCTGATACTAGCCTGTTGCCTGATTTAACCATTCTGATAGTCCGTTTGACCGATTTCAGTTTCAGACACTATTTCCTAATATTTTAGATTTTCATGATTTTTTAGAATTTTCAGAATTTTTCTGCAAAATCTCCAAAACCGGTGTCGGTTGGCATCGCTGACTGATTCTTGGATTTTTAGTTTTCAAATGGGATTAAATTTTCAAAAATGGCTTTCACGGTACTTCTTATAATTTCATTTTCTATCTAAAAATATTTTTTTGATATTTTTCTAAATTTATCAAAATTTCACCGATTCTGGTGTTGGCCGGTATCGTCGGAAGATTTCAGGATTTTTAATCTAAAAACTACATTAAATTTCTTGAATTTAATTTTACCAGTATCTTAAAATAATATTTGCTATTTTGAGAATTTTTTGGAACGTTTCTGAAACAGTCGAATTTCGCCCTATTAAAATAATAATTATATTTACCGACTTTTTTGTTCTTCCTTTTTCCTTCTCTACTCCTCTACTTTATACTCTCAAGATATTCTAATAAATATATTATTTTATAATATATTTATTTATAAAATTTTACTTATTTCCCCCTTTTCTTATTTTTCTTTTTCCCTTTTCTTCTTTTCTTTTTTTTCTTCTTTTCTCTTTCTCCACCATGCCCTGCACCCCAACCACCCCCTTGACCACTGCATTGCAGCAGAATGGCTGCTGCAAACATAGCAGCAAGCAAGCCCCATCCCCCCCACCATCCTCATTCATCATAACACTTCTCTTCTCTTCTCTTCTCTATTAAACCATCCATTTTCCTTTTCCCTTTTCATTTCTAATTTTCAACTTCATCTCCTTCAAAATAAAAACAAACCAAACGAACACCTCCACCCACTCAACCGCTGCTTCCACCACCCCCTACACCGGCCATCCACTCCCCCACACCCCTCTCCACTCCACCACCTCCTTTACCTTCAACCACCAACCCAACTCCTCTAATTTCAACAAAAACCCATCACTTCCTTCCACTTTTTCTCCAAAATTCACCATCATCTTCATCAATTCCACCACTCCAACCACCCCATCATCATCTTTCTCCTCCTCCTCAACTCCCCCACCACCTCCAACAACCTCCACCACCACCACCACCATCTACCACCACCACCAAACAACAACAACAACAACCAACCTCAAAAAATCCTCCACCACTCCACCTCCCCTCCCCTATGACCACCGCGCGCGCCCCCCTCCCCGGGCGGCGCCGCCGCCCGCCAGGCCGGCGGCAGCGGCCGGCTGGGCCACCTCCTCCTCGCCTCCATTTTTCTTTCTTTCTTTCTTTCTTTCTTCTTTCCCTCTTTCATTCTTTCTTTCTTTCTTTTCATTTCTTTCCCTAAATAAAACTAACTTTTCCCACTTCCCTAAAATACCCTCCACCTCTCCCTCAAATTACTACCCTATATTTACAACCCTACCCCTCCCCTTTTAATTCATATCCCTTTTCTAAAAATATCCTATTTTCTCTCTTTCTCTCTCTCTTTCTCTCTCTTTCTCTCCTTCCTATGACTTTCTCTCTCCTCTCTCTGCTCTCTCACTCCCTCTCCAATATATATATATATATTTATATTTATATATTTTAATATATAACTATGGACTAGTGGATTGCTCGTACGGATCGCCGATTTTCCAGATTTTTAACCAGTATTTCACCCCGGTTTCAGGCGAGTGCTTTTTAATACACTTAAAATAAACGCTATTGTATTTATAACATAAAATTGATATATGGATATTTTAGCATGCCTAGGACTTGCTACCGTAGTTTTAGTACATGATACCATGTTATGCGAGTTAATATATGTTGTTGTACACGGTTTTTACACCGGCACTCAGTAATTACACCGACACTGGCATGTTACACTTGATATATGATTTATGATTCCGGCACTCGGTATTTACACTAGTACTCGGTATTTGCACCAGCACTTGATATTTGAAACCTATCCCACGGCACTTGATATTTAGACACCAGTACTTGATATATGTCATACTTGACACCTGATCCTGACACCCGGTATATGACATGCTCTCGTGCGGTATAAGTACATTGACATGACATCGTGACCCTGACCGGACACTACCACCCCTGATACCTTATATATGACATATTCATGACTATCACTTTTACGAAAACTTGGCATGATTATTATATTATTACTAGACATTTAGTACTCTGAACTCTTGTACTCCTGACTCCTGTATACTTGAACCCTGAAATAGGGGCTCCGACATTACTCCTGATATTATACTCCTGTTGACCCCCGTAATAGGATAACCATAGATATTGGACTTTTGTGAATACCCTTGGACATTATTATTTGAGACTCTGTTATATATAAACAACTTACACCGGGATGGGGAAAAATTGATGTGTCTCGATATAGCTTCTGTGTTTATGGTGGCCACACATATGTTGTACAACTATTCCTGTTGGATTTGACCTGGAGCCCACCAGGCGTTTCCGAGGGGTGTACTGACACCCCTACCCCCTTGC